>APFE030942956.1:0-66540 GCA_000404065.3 Pinus taeda
AGAGAGAGAGGTCGGTTCATTCTGTCCATCCAAATTTATTTCTGTTTGAGAAATCCACCCACAAGGCTCTTTTGCGAGAAATCCACCTGCAAGAAATGGTCGATGTTTTGGAGAAAACAAGTCATAAATGTCTGACGTAGTAGAATTATATTCTCAATTATTTCTGATATGTAGCTTGCTTCATAGAGGTAACCCTAGTCATAGAGAGTGCGGCTAAGTGTCGTTAGAACAACAAAGCAAAACTGAATGGGTTCTTGCTATGAAGATAGATGGCCTTGTTAAAATAAGATAATTACTCCTGCATGAGGAGTTGGCTAAACATAGAGAGTTAGTTAACTGAGTGATTGAGTGTTTGAGTGTTTGAGTGTTGAGTCATGTTGAGTTAAGTGATAGATGACTTTGAGTATGTGATTGCATGTGGTTGCATGTCAAAATATTTTAGGCAAGTAGCTAGTTGGAAAAGGTTAAATACCCTTCACCAGATTCATTATAAGCATCATGTTTTGTGTGATCAATATAAGAGTAGCAGCTCATGTTTTATGTGTGAATTAGTCATGCTTTGTCTCCTCTGCCTTTCCAATAAATTGATGGTATTTACTTATAAATCACAACATTGGAAAGTTGGCAAGAAGCAAGTAGAAATGCATTGAATAGCAAGGTAACAAACAATTGACAACCTTACAATTATTTGGTCACCAACTACTGAACAAGATTGAAGATTGGAATTTACTGGAAGAAAGAGATGGTCTCTATTCAAGAAAAATTACCAGGAATGTTACAATCGAAATTTTCTGGCTTCTTGAGGCAGCATTCCAATACTAATGATACGTGAAGTAGATGAGAATAATTTGACTAGTACTGTTGTTATTCCTTTTGACCGCCCTATGAACTACATCAAGACAATAGATGACCAAGTTACCAAGGCTTTCACTTCTAATCATGTTGTTTATGATATGGATTATGATGATGAAGAATGACTTTTCCGATTTAATAGTAATATTGCAGATTGTGATGGCAAAGAAACTAATAAAATTACCCAAGGTTTTCTTGAGGGAGTTCTTGATGGACTAGGGAATGTTGCTTTCCTAAGGAAATGTGACTGTTTCATTGTAAATGATGCACTTGAAGTTTGTTCTAGATTGGTAGAAGTGGAGGTTTTGACATTTATACATGCGCATTGGATGGAAAAGCAAAAGATCAAAAGTGCAACACCGATTCACGAATATCAGATGATGTTTATATTTTGATGTTTTGCTTTACAATTATTTTTGCTTTAGTCACTTACCTAATCTCAACTATTTTTGAAATGTTGGAAGAGTTGTAGCTAAGTAAAATTTGATGCAATATTTTACTTTTTTCTTCTCTTTTCTTTCTAAAACATTTGAACTACTCAAACTTTGTCATTTAAATTTATATTATTTTTTTTCAAATTTCAACTAAATTGACCCCATAAAACTGAAAGTAAGTTAATAATAATAACAAACATTGTATCCCAGTACCCCTATTATGAACTACATATATGTATAAGCTTTTTGGGAAAAAAGTACTAACTAAATTGACCCCATAAAACAGAAATTAGGTTAAATATAAAAATAACCAACACTATTTGATCCTAGTATCCTGTTATGTACTATGTGTATGTATAAAATTTTTGGGAAGAAAAGTACTGTGTATAAGGGAAGAAAACGACTTTGTTTATCTTTATGTTTATGGTATCCATAAACATAAGGATAGATTTATAGCTCGCCAAGCTAAGTCAAATAATATAAATTTAGTATTGGAAAGCTTTTGTTAATTAATAATGGGTTTTTTCAAAATTTTATTTTATTTATCTAATATGATTTGTGGGTTGTTGTTTTAGACTCAAAAATATAGTGTTTAGTATCCATAAAAATGGTATTATTTATTGTTGGGAAGATTATGAATATATACGCGAAATGTGTTTAATACCCATCAAAATTCCATGAAACTATTTCGGTGAATTTTGCAAAACGCTCTTTGAATATATATGTTTTAATAACAATATAATTATTTGATAATAGTTCTGGGAGATGAAGATGAAAATCCATACCGAAAGTTTCAAAGCATTCCAATTGAATCAATTAAAGGAGGAAAATATATCAAGCTTTTTGTAGAAGACATGGAAATAGTTTCATGGAATTTTGATGGTATTAAACACATCTCTAGTATATATTCGTAATCTTCCCAACAACAAATAATACCATTTTCATGGGTATAAATAACTATATTTTTTAGTCTAAAGCAACAACCGACAAATTTATTAGATAAATAAATATAATTTTGAACAAACCTTATATTAATTAACAAAAACTTTCCAATACTAAATTTCCATTATTTGACCTAACTTTACTAGTTATAAATTTATCCTTATGTTTATGGATACCATAAGCACAACAATAAACTAAGTTGTTTTCTTCCCTTATACATAGTATTTTTCTTCTCAAAAATCTTATTCATATATAGTGCATAACATGGATACTAGGATCAAACAATGTTTATTATTATTATATTTAACTTGCTTTCTGTTTTATGGGGTTAATTTAGTTGAAATTTAAAAAAAAATAAAAAAATTTACGTAATTCAAATGTTTTTAGAAAGAAAAGAGAAAAAAAAGTAAGCTACTGCACCATATTTTACTTAGCTACAACTCTTCCAACATTTCAAGAATAATTGAGATTAAGTAACAGACTAAAACAATATGAGTGTAAAGCAAAGCATCAAAAATATAAACATCACCTAATATTCCTAAACCAGTGTTGCACCTTTGATCTTCCTCTTTTCCATCCAATGGTCATGTATTAATGTCAAAACTTCCACTTCTACCAATCCATAACAAAATTCAAGTGCATCATTTACAGTCAAACAGTCACATTTCCTTAGGAAAGGAACCTTCTCTAGTCTATCCAGGACTCCCTCAAGAACATCTTGCATAATTTTATTAGTTTATTTTTCATCACAATCTGCAACATTATTATTGAATAGGAAAAGCCATTCTTCACCATCACAATCCATGTCATAAACAATGCGATCAGATGTGAAAGCCCTGGATTGGTTGTCTACTGTCTTGATGTAGTTCATAGGGTGCTCAAAAGTAATATCAAAAGTACTAGTCAAATTATTATCATCTACTTCACGTACCATTGGTATTGGAATGCCACTTAAAGAAGCCAGAAAATTTCAATTGTAATGTTCATGGTGTTTTTTCCTAAATAGAGACCATCACTTTCTTCCAGTAAATTCCAACCTCCAATATTTTTCACTGGTTGGTGACCAAATAATTGTAAGGTTGTCAACTGTTTGATCCCTTGCTATTCAGCGCATTTTTACTTGCTTCCTGCCAAATTTCCATAAGGTTGTCAACTGTTTGATCCCTTTCTATTCAGCGCAGTTTTACTTGCTTCCTACCAACTTTCTGTTGTTGTGGATTATAGGTAAATATCGTCAAGCCATCGATCTGCAAGAACCCATTCAATTTTTCTCTGTTGTTCCGAGGACACTTCGCTGCACTCCCTGTGACTAGGGTTACCTCCATGAAGCAAGGTAAACATATCAGAAATAGTTGAGAATATAATTCTACTACATCAGACATCTTTCGCTCGTTTTCTCCAGAACGTCAACCAGTTCTTGCGAGTGGATTTCTATCAAAAAAGAGAGTCTTGTGGGTGGATTTCTCAAACAAAGAAAACTTTGGATGCACAATCCAAACTAGCCTCTATATAAATATATACCCGAGATGTCTTTAATACCCATAAAAATGGTATGATTCATTGTTGGGCAGATTACGAATGTATACCTGAGATATGTTTAATACCCATCAAAATTCCATGAAACTATTTCGGTGTCTTCTGCAAAAACTTTGATATATTTTCGTCCTTTAATTGATTCAATTGGAATGCTTTGAAACTTTTGGTATGGATTTTCATCTTCATCTCCAAGAACTATTAACAAATAATTATTATTGTTATTAAAACATATGTATTCAGCAAGCTTTTTGCAGAATTGACCGAAATAGTTTCATGGAATTTTGATGGGTATTAAAACACATCTCAAAGTTTTAGAAGTGATATCCAGGTCAAGCAAGGTTGCCCATTGTCTCTTAACATTTTTGGTTTATATATTGACAAGCTTGAGAAGTGGTTAAATTCCGAAGGGGGTGATGGTATCGATTTTGGCAAGTTTTTTATAAGACTTCTTTTGTATGTAGATGACCTTATTATGATCACTAAATCTACTCTTGGTTTGCAAGAGCACTTACTATGCCTTAAGAAATTTTGTAGAAGGGTGGGGACGTAAGTTAATATTAGCAAAATGAAAGTAATGGTTTTCTTTAAAAAAAAAAAACATAACCAACATAAGTTCTACGTTGGAGGCAACATTTTGGAAGAAGTTGTGGATTACAAATACCTCATAATTGACTTCAACAAAAATCTAAGCTGAGATGGTTGTAGAAATAAAAGAACCTTGGGGGGTTGGAAAGAATTTTATTCTTTTCAAAATAGGTGTAAAGAGGAAGAGTTATGAGACTGGAAGACCACTAAAACTCTTTTTGGGCTTCTAGTGAATCCAGTGATTCTCTATGGTTGTGAAGTGTGGAAGAGCATTACATCTGATATGCAATGGAAACAAATTTAGAAAATTTGTAAGTGTTTGAATACAAACAAATTCAAAATTAAAAGTTTAGTTCTTTACCATATCTCGCTAACTGAAACAGGGGTTGCTCCTATTGAAGCAATTTCTATCGTGAAAGTCATAAGTTATTTAAAAAATATTGAGAAAATGGAAGAGTGCATATGGCCTAAGGTTGTCTTTAATGACATATTGTGCAAAAAAAAGAAGAATTGGATGCAGCAAAATAACAAATGGTTTAGTAAATGGGGTATTTGCTTGAACATGTGTCTCATAAATAGTAAAGAGATAAAAGATTTTGTTATGGATAAGTTCCATAAGGGTACTTGGGATAACGAGCTAGGGAGAAAGAAAAAATACAATATTGATGTGTTTAATCCCACTCATAATCATCAACAAAAAACTTACATAGAGGTCAATATTTCTTAGAGAGCCAAAATTCTTATTGCTCAGTTAAGGACTAATTCTCATCAACTCCATTGTGAAACAAGTTGCTGGAAAAGGAAAAAAAAAGTACAGGAGGAAAGAGTGTATATTTTTTGTTCTTCCTGGAATGTGGAAACAAAAAATCATTTTATTTTAGGATGTGAGGCCTTCAAATACAATAGGGAAAGTTATGCGGATATTCTCGTAGCTAGCTCTTGGGATATCTATTTAGCAAGGGATTTGTCGAGAAGCTGGGAGCATTTATTGTGAGGTTTCATAGGAAAATGGTCGAATACATCAACCCGATGAAGAATCAATCTATCCAATAAGCTATCTTTAGCCTTGTGGATGTTATAATAATTTCCTTTCTTTCTTTCTTAATTTAAATAATACTAGTTAATCATATTTCTTAATTTTTTGTGGTGGCATTCCACAATACAATATTTTATTAGTTGTTTTATATTGCGATAAAATATTTATGTATCTATATTTAAGTTAAGCGGGAGGTACTAGCTACTATGTAGCCCTTGTTGATTATTGTTTTATATTCAATGAATAAAAAACATATACATTAAAAATTTTGATACCTATTTAATTTTCTTAGATACTATAATTTATTTGATTTATTTAACTATGTTCGATAAGTTGGTTTATTTTGGAATATAAATTCCATAATTTTAATTTAATTTTTCACAATTGTCAGTGCAATAGGTGGGAATTAACCTCCATGGAATATTTTAGGATGTTGTTAGTAGCATATGTTGGCAATATTGTCATTGATGGAAAAGGAGTGGCACAAGGAACAACAAGCAAAGGAGTAGCAAGGTAAGCAAGAGCAAGGCACAAAGAAGCAACAGATACATTGATGGTTTGATACAACATTGATGTTGGCATGTTGATGGCTTGATGCTTGTGTTGATAGCATGTTGATGGCTTGATGGTTGGATAATGTTGTAGATATTGTTTAATGAATAATTTTTCGTGACGCTAATTTGTTGTTAAGTGAATTGTTGTGGTGCAAAGGCAAGACTCCATGACAAAAAAGGAAAGAATCCGTGAAAGCAAAGGCAATATTCCATGACAGAAAAGCAAGACAAGACTCAATAAGGTTGAGGCAATGGCATAAAGAAATGATGAATTTTAACATACATATGTCTTTGGAGAGTGAAAGTCGCAAACATGTGCTTGCATTATTTTCATATGTTCTGTGCATATTGTTTACATTGGAGAATGCTTGCATGTGTTGCGATGGTATAATGTTGTTATTTCTATTATGCTGATATTGATGCACCTAATCATTATATATGGTTGAAATAATATGTTTTGGAGCAATTATTTATTTTATAATATTCAAAATATGAAGAATTTGGAAATGAATGACTGGAAGTAAAAGAGTCAAGAATGTTCACTTCATATTCTTATGTGGAATACAAACAACCAGCAAATTATCTTTATAAAAGATGTTGTTTTTGGAACCATAATGTGGTTAGAGAGTGGAAGAATATGGAACAGTTGATTGAGGTATTATACATTAGTCACCTGGCACACTTGAAACTTATGTGAAGTAGAATTGAAGGGAAGAACATGTAGAAATGAAGATGGATATATGTAGAACTTATGACTAGGGAAACCAACACATTGTTAGTTCTTATTTACATCAGGGGGTTGTAGTCCCCTTTCATGTTGTGGCTTGATAAATATCCAATTGGAGTTGGTTAAAGCAAGAACCTCCTATGGGTTGTAACCTATAGAAAACATATGGGAGTGAGTTTCATTTCATGTAGCAACTTGCAAAAAACTGAGGTAGTAGCCTCCTGTAGGTTGGAGTCAATATAAAATCAGATGTAATAAGGAGTAGGAGCTTGACTTTGCATCACAACAATAATAAAATCATGGTTTTCTCCATTTATGGGTGTCCACATATATTTGGTGTCAATATGTGTTTTCATTATGTACTGATGTGATGTTTTGGTTTTCTTATTACTTTTCGTTCACATACTCAATCCACTGGTCATTATTTGTTAAGTTGCTCATGTAATGTTTCAGTTAATGATATTAATGAAAATAATTTTAATGTCCATGAATATAATAAATCCATCCCCCCCCCTCCAGTTTATTCAAGTTTTTATCAACTGGTTGGTTCCTTGTGTATAAGCCTAACAACTTCAAGGTAGGTCTGGTTGAGTCATGGACTATCAAATTGTACCTATGCTGAGTGTAGAAAATTTTCATGAATGGAGAGATAAGGTTAAAAGAAAACTAAAATCTTATGGACTTGGTGTATGGAAGCTTGTATGTGATGGTTACTGCAAATACCCTCCCTCTTTGCAAGAATAACATTGGAATGCTAAGGAAAAATGTGTTATATATAACAATACTCATAATAAGGATATTGATACAATAATTGATTTAAATTCTCTAAAAGAAATTTGGGGTAGATTGAAGCTCATGCATGAAGAGACTAGAAGCAACAATGTAGATAAAGGAAAGAGAAAGAGGACGGAGAAAACCACTCGTCAAAAGGAAAGTGTTCGGTTAAATGAAACCTTTACCTATGTGAATGTGTAACACCCTCTGAAGCAAATTTGCATATAAACAACATAATAGGAATAGATTTACAATAAGCATATCAGTCATCAAAATCCATATATACATCAATACATTTGCACATGAAAATCAAGGGAATGAATCTTTCATTGAAAATGCAATGAACCAATAGGTGATGGGACTACCACGTTCCACCCGACCATATATTTGCTGAACCATGAGAAATTTGAGTGCCTCCTAGTCTCTTAGGCTTTATCATGCATCCGCAGTCTGATCCATGGATCACTAGGCCCTACACCGAGACATACTCTCTAGGATTTATCATGCATTCCATCCTTGAATCACTAGGCCCAACCGAGAGAAAATCCACCTCTTGGCTTTACCGTATATCCTGCCATTCACCAGCAAGGATTCTTAGGCCCACAGAGGCACACAATCTAGCTTTACCGCAACCCACAATTTGGTTCAGAGGTTACTAGGCCAGTGGCTTCGTGCATTCTCAGTATTGTTCATGGACCACTACCACCATGTGTTTTTCAATTCAGAGATCCAGCCCACTCAACTTCGAATCCAATCCAGCAATCCCCACAAAACGCATGAGAGAACCCATCTCATCAAATCTATCTCAAAATGGCAAGGCTAGGCTGAAAATATTATCACACCTAAAAAACCCCATTCCGTGGTTGAAAAGAAACACTTGGAATCCCATGCATGCCAAATATAGCAAGGAAAATACACATGCAAGTTGATACCTGCAATGAAGCCTGTTTTAGTTGCTTGATCTTGCCTTTCCCTGCTTCATCTTTGCTTCCTCTTGCCTTCTTTCCCTTTCTTGCTCCAAGAAAACTATAAATATACAAGAGTATGAGAGAGATAATAATCAAAGATATCTAGAGCTAAACTGAAAAAATCTTTCCCACTGATCCTCATAAGCCTTTTTATTAATGAGGCCTCTATTTTCTTCATTTTCCATTATTTTCCTTCAATTTCCTCCTCACATGCAACATGTGCCCTTTCACCTTCCTTTTCTCCTAATTTCCATTATTTTCATAAATAAATGTGCCATAATACATTTTTGCCCCTTTAATACCTCTGTCATTGCCTTTGCAATTTCCTTAGCCATAAATAACCAAATGAACACCTTCTAGGATGTCTTGCCCATAATCCAGCTTTGAATATGTGTCCCATCATCCATGGTATTTATATATTTTTACATGGAATTTTCACCAGGGCTATTATAGAATCCTCCCCCTTGGGGGAGCACTGCCCTCGGTGTTGAATGACACCTATAACCAACATGACTATTGAAAACAAAACATACTGCCCATGGAGCTTTATAAGACAACTTGTTGTGGTATTTATAATGGAGGACATGCTCAAAATCAAAATATCATGACAACATACCACATACTGAAGCTTTATAACACAGCTCATTACAGTATTTACAATAACCACATATATATATATATATATATATAGATATATATATATATATATATATATATATATATATATATATATATATATATATAGATATATATATATATATATATATATATATATATATATATATAGATATAGATATAGATATAGATATAGATATAGATATAGATATAGATATAGATATAGATATAGATATAGATATAGATATAGTATAGATATAGATATAGATATAGATATAGATATACACACACACACACACACACACATAGGTACATAACCAGCAAATAAATGACTATGATTTTTGCATCCACAACAAGGGAATCGAGAGGCTCACACCTCCACCCACAAAGTAATACAAAGATCCACCTCCTTCCTAGGAAGTCCAGAAACCACTACCAAGTGAAATCTGCATCCGATGTCCAGTGCTATAATCCTGCACCACTTGTCCTCTTAGTGTACAGTTACCAACTCATTGTTCCAAGCTGCACTCCTAATGTGCATTTGATTCCATCTGGTAATGCTAATGACCAAAACAAATTCATCCCCAACCTTCCTTTCTCTTCTACATAGTCCCTAGAGCAATCCAGTCAATCCATTTTGTGCAGTCACTCACCGTCCAAGTTCTACTAGCACCCGCATCCCAAGTAGTCCATCCCTTGGCAAGGCTTCCTCAGATCGGAAGATACAAAAACCAAGGCATATACCTGCCCCAACACATCATACTGGTCATATCATGCTCATGGAAATCTATGGACACTATTGGGTACCAGTGTCCCAGAATGGCCCTACCCCTAAAGTGCTTTACCAGCACATTGTTGCATGTTTCAATTCCTTTTTTTCTGCTACTAATTCTTGCAGTCAACTTCAACCACCCAATAGAGCATTTCATGCATTCTTGTACCAAGCACATAACTTCCATTAGATTTAAAATAAATTGAAATAAATTCACATCATACCTCATTGGTAGCTTGTCAATAAGGTACATTTGCAATCTTGTTTGCCTCCTGTCACAACAAGTCAAACTAGCATATTTGACCAAATAGAGATATCACATCAAGTTAGCTCAAACAAAACCATCATAGGTCAAAATCATAAATCAACCAAAATCATAGATCATATATAATCATCATATACCATACTCATAAATCACATGCATAATAAAACTCAAATAAAATGTTGATACTTATCCTTTTATCAATCCTTAGCTTTTACCTTCATCTTTATTCCATACACACGTTGGCTTGATTTCTACTCCCGAAAAACACCCAGTGCCTTCTCCTCAACCATTTGCATAAACACATAGTGTGCATCACACACATACAGCCACACTTGACACACAACACCATGCAATTCATGCACCTACCCCTAATGTACAACTCATACACCTACAACCAGTGTAAGCCAATGTTCATTGATGTGAAACACCACCCAATACATCTAACTACATAGAGTACAAAACAACAACTACGCATGCTACAATACCATGTATACATGATGAACATGCATAATACCGCATGCCCATAACACATCATTGACGACACGCACACAATACCACACGTTGTTATAGACATATTTAGGCACTTCAACCCCAATCTTATATGTTAATAAACTAGGGCTCTTCAACCCCTAAAAGTGTCGTTTCATACCCTAAAATATCATGGTCATCTGATTACATCATTCCCCAAAAGTTCCACCTGAGAAACCATCCGGAATTGGCCTAAACTGAACCATATTGACTGTTACACTGGCCAGGTGCAATGCATACTGAGTGGTACACTACTCAGGTGCGATGCATAATAGTTATGCCTTCTGAAGGGTGTGATGGGTGAAGATGGACAAATGTATGAGACAGTTTGCTAAGTGGATGCTCATGTAATCTTCTATAAACTTCTCTTATAACACTTGCCTCTCTGAATTCGCCTAGGGATGAGTAAGAGTTCGAAGAAATCTCCTAGTGGAACCAATTGTAACAATTGGGATCAATTGTAACAAGTGAAATGACATTAATCAAAACCCCAAAGATGACTCACACCCTTGCACACATCTATAAATGGATCACTCATCTAAGACATCCAAGGGTTGGAATATTGTGAATTGTAAGGAAGTCCTAATAGTTTCTGTTTGAGATAATAGCATTGTATTGTTGGTGTGATCTTACTATTTCATGAGGTGAAGAGGGATTGATGCTGGGAGGATGATGCTGGATCAGACAACTAGGTTGTAATTCTCCCTTCTATTTAATAAAGTTCTTCAAGTTTTATTCCATATAATTGTGCACTTGTGAATGTTATTATTTGTGAATGCCATTGTATGTTCATTATACATCTAATTTTGTAGTGTTTATGTTACAATAGATCAAGATGCTTTGATAGTTCTTTGCTACTGTGTTTCTACAGGTACTCTTCAAGCGGGATAAATATGAAGAGGAGTTACAAGCTCTATCAAGGGGGAGAAAGATCGAGCAAAGGATTAAGTGGAAGTTCCATGTTGGTCCTCTCATCTTTCTCTCATATATTTTGCATAGAAGGAATCATTGAATTACTTTAAACTATTGTTTCTAGGGTAGTTGCCAAACCTAGAGGGTTAGTTGATTGAAAAGACACTAGTTTTTCCAGAAACACACATACATCAATACCATATATACAACATGTACACAGTACCACACGTACACCACACCACCTGCTCAACATGTGCACAACATCACATGTACATGGCACCACCTCCACAACATGTACACAACACCACATGTACACTACACCATTATACAATGTGTACACGATACAACATGTACACAATACCACACGCATGACGTGTACGTGACACCACATGTACACAGTGCCATATGCACGACATGTACATAGCACCACATGCACACAGTGCCATGTGTACAATGTGTACACAGCACCACACGCACATGACACCACTTGTAAAATCATGAATACCATACCACATGTACATAGTATGACTGTACCACATGCACACAACACCACTTGTACATAGCACTGCATATCCAACATGTACATAGCATCATATCTACACAACACTACACATCCAAAATATACATAGCATCATATTCACACACGTCTCATATACGTAATGAAGACAGTACAATATGTATAAAACACCCCATACGCAATATTTGCACAACCCTATTTGTACCATCCTGTACATAACATTACATAAATAACATGTACACATGCTATGTATACACAACACTGCATGTGCACACATCATATATGAAACATGTACAACATATATAGTATATGAATAATAGTAGTACCACACATCCAAAACCATATTGTACTTACCAAGAACCTTGCTTCCTGTGTCTTATCCATGATTACCCTAGCATATCGTAAACCACACTGCTTTCACTTTGCTAATGTATCCTTCAACATTACCTGTCATAACATAAACATAAGCATGATACAAGTATACAATATCAATTCATATCAACATGATACTAACCTCGTATATTTGTCGTGACTACTCTTCCCAATTGATTCCTCATAAGACTAGGAACCTCTTCATGTCATTCACTTGCATAAGCAATCATTATTCCACATAATGATCCCTAGCAACTTTGTATAACAATGACACAAATACATACATACATTCATATATAATCATTAGCATAAAACAATCATGATCATGTTAGACAATGACATTCATAAATATATATATTATGTATAAATATATAAACATCACAAAATCATGATCATAACATAAGTACTAGATAAGATAAATCATGCCTTATTTTTGAATCGAGCTCTGCTCTATTGGAGGTTGCCCCCTCGAAGAGGCCAGTGAACATTGCTTTCTGAATAATAAAATATTTGCCATTGACTCTCACTATTATATGTTCTGGGTATCTTTCTTCGCATATTCTATATTTGGGTTAAGAGCATAACAAGTGGTATCAGAGCACTTTCCAGGGCCGGTGGGATCTCCATTTATTAGCAATTTTTTTTTTTTTTTTTGGCTAGAGACGTGTTCCGACATCTTTAAACCATGGGCTCTGTCGTTGAGCGCATAAACCTGCTGATTTGGGGAGGCATGCATGCCGAAAATACAAGAGGTGGTCACGCTTGTTGGACTCCCTTGTAACCCCTGTGGGTACCCCTACAAGTAGTAGCGCATTAGATAGAACTGTGTACGGACTGTCTTCCACATACCTTATGGGTATATAGGAAGCCCCCTAGCTCCTCTGCAACCTAGCCATAGATAAACCGTCGGCTGTCTTGCTGCTATAGTACACCGAGAATAGCACTCAGAGAGATTACTCGCCCGTACGATAGGGTAGTCGGGTTGTACGGCTAAGGGTATAGTTGATCGTCCTTAGTTAAAGCCCTAAAACATTGGGCCGAGTACTACTGTCAGACCCTTATGTATATTGTGATCTGTAGCACCTGACACTCCTCGAGGCCATAGTTCCCTTTTCTATCTTGGGATTACTGCCAGATCCGCTTGTGTAAAGGGGTGCAGCAGTAGCAGACATCAATCCGATCTATTAGATCCATCAGATCCGTAGCAGCAATCTATTCCGCCACTCAGAGTTATCCGATCCGCCATTCAGATCTCTCAGATCCACCTGATCTGAGTAGTTGTGTGGGGTTCCTATATCGGAGCATGATTTTTGCAGGACTTTTGACAGCATTGACATTTTGAGGATTCGATGACTGCAATATTCTCAGGGTGCTTATTGGTGATCTATCCCATCAGAATCAGGACAACGAGCTAAGCACAGTGGTACTATTCAATTCTTAGTGAAAAAAAAATTTGGCAGTCCCAAATTTCAAGAGCATCAGGTTGGTGCATGGTAGAAACTAGAGCTCAAGCTATGGCCAATGAGAGGATGGACAAACTTGAACAAACCTTTCACTCCCTCCAAACTCAGCTTGACAAATCAACCATATTAATCCCGAGCGTAATCCTGAAGGGAAAGGAGGAAGCCCATGAGGAGGCATATATTGGCAATGGACACAATGAGGGTGAGTCTAGCCACTCTCCTCACCTCTGGCGCCCCCAACAACAACAATCTCATCCGAGACCTCCCAAGTTGGATATGCATAAATTTGACGGTTCTCACCCGGCAACATGGATAGCAAAAATGGAGTAGTATTTCAATCTAAATAACGTCTTAGATAATGAGACTCGGCTTATGGTGGGAAGCATGTACTTGGACAATGAAAGGTGGCAATGGTGGGAATGGCATCAACGTTGCATTGCACCTTTTTTGACTTGGGCCGCCTTCAAAAAAGTTCTTACAGATCGCTTTGACCAGGAATCTTCTTTTTCGGGTCGTCTTACTAAGCTCCGACAAACTGGCACATTGGATGAATATATTACAGCCTTTGAAGCCTTAGCCTTCTGCACTAGGGGTCTCTCAGATGTGTTCTACATGGAATGTTTTATCAGCGATCTTAAAGAGGCAATAAAATCCCACGTCCAACTACACCACCCTCCCACATGGATGGAGGCTTGCAAGGTAGCTCGTAACATGGAACGTGCGTTAGGAGCCCAGTCCACTCGCCCAAATTTCACCACCAAGGGGTGCCCCACACAGGCTCACAACACGACTCAAACACTTAAGGTTCAAAAGGTGTCACCTACATAAATTTCCGAAAGAAGAAAGCATGGACTATGTTACTACTGTGATGAAAAATACTCCCCAGGTCACAAATGCAAGGAGCCTAATTTTTTTCAAATTGATGCCACTTATTACAGCTGATCGGAGGAAGACCCACCACTTGAGGAACCTGAGGCAGTAGAAGAGGAAAACCAAAAGGACAATGTCCCTGACGAACCAGTTATTTCACTGCATGCTTTGGCAGGGAATGCTTCACCTTAAACTCTCAAAATCAGAGGTTTTATTAAACATCACCCAGTAGTAGTCTTGATTGATAGTGGAAGTACACATAATTTCATCCATCAAAAAGTCACGGAAGCAGTGCATTGTTTTATACGAGCAGTTTCTAACTTCCAAGTCCAAATTGCAGATGGCGGCACAATGAAAAGGTCGCTGTGAAAATGTCAAACTTCAAATGGGGGATTATTAGTTGAAGACCCACATGTTCGCAATACACATGGGTGGGTGCGTCATTGTCCTCGAGGCTGAATGGCTTCGCACTCTTGGGCCAATCACAATGCATTTCTAGGAGTTATATATGAGTTTTAAGCAAAACAACTCCACACGTACCCTCCGTGGACTCCAGGTGGGAGCCCCCTCTATCATCAGCTCGCATAGGATGGAAAAATTGCTAAAAAAGGGCCATCATGGAGTTATAGCTCAATTTAATGCCATATAGGCAGTTGAAACCAAGTCTCTGCCGATTCATCCTGAGATGCAACAGATTTTAAATAACCATCTGCCAGTCTTTGACAAGCCTCATGCGCTTCCACCCTCAAGAGGGGAACATGATTATAGCATCACCTTGGTTCCTGGGGCCCAACCCACAAATGTGCGCCCATACAGATATCCGTTCACCCAAAAGAATGAAATAGAAAAAATAATCAAGGAACTTTTGGAAGAAGGTGTCATACGTCCCAGCATTAGTCCTTATTCATCACCGGTGGTCATGGTACTCAAGAAATATGGGGAATGGCGGATGTGTCTAGACTTCAGGGCCCTCAATAAGTTGACAGTCAAAGATAAATTTCCCATCCCGGTGGTTGATGATTTTCTGGATGAACTCAATGGGGCTCAATTCTTCACTAAGCTGGATCTTCGCTCAGGCTACCACCAAATTCGCATGAAGGAAGTCGACATTCCAAAGACTGCTTTCCAAACTCATGAAGGCCATTATGAGTTCTTGGTCATGCCATTCGATCTTTGTAATGCCCCATCTACTTTTCAGAGCCTTATGAACCATCTTCTCAAACCATATCTCAGGAAATTCGTTCTTGTCTTCTTCGATGACATCCTCATCTATAGTTGCACGTGGGTCGCACATCTTTAGCATGTAGATCCACTCTTACAACTGCTCCGCAAGCATAAATTATTTGTTAAGATGTCCAAGTGTTCGTTTGGCATGGAAGAAGTTGAGTATTTGGTCCACATTGTGGGGTGTGCAGGTGTCAAGGTGGACCCCAAAAAGATCCAGGCAATGTAGGATTGGCCTCAACCTAAGACCTTGAAGAGCCTGAGAGGATTTTTGGGTCTCACAGGCTATTATCAAAAATTCGTCCACAATTATGGTCACATAGAGAAGCCCCTCATGCAACTCCTGAAGAAAAATTCATTCTTCTGGAATGAGGATGCACAGCAGGCATTTACAGCTCTCAAAAATGCCATGTGTTCCACTCCAGTCTTAGCACTACCGGATTTCACCAAATCTTTTGTCATTGAATGTGATGCTTCGGGTATAGGTATTGGGGCAGTCTTAATGCAGGAAGGTTGACCTTTGGCCTTCACAAGCCAACAACTAAGTGGGAAGAATCTGGGTCAATCTACCTATGAGAAGGAAATGATGGCCATCTTACATGCAGTAGAGACCTGGCGACCTTACTTACTGGGGCGACGTTTCATGTGTTCATATGCAGGAAAAATGGGTATTGTGTGGATGTACTCTTTATATACTTGTTTGTTTTCTATAAATGTAAATTATATGACTGTAGTAAATTAGCTCACCAGTTAGAAATAGTGATAACATAGAGTTTTCAAACAACATAAGATTGACGTTGAAAACATGACTGCCAAATCATGCCTTGTGTTGGACTTATTAGAATTCTAGGATGAGTACAGTAGCTAAATTTTACTGCATCAAGCATGGAAGAAAGGAATAACAAAGTGAATTAGAGAAGCATTTTGCAAGTAAATGCAAGAAAAATCCTACATATCACTTCTCGGATGTAGCTTCAAGGAAATAAAATAAGATAATATGCATGTCCAGTAACCTAGGAAGCCATACAAAAACTTTATTTATCAATTGAGTCATCAACTCAAGCTATAAGATGTAATTAAAGCACCATTCTTGTAGTTTTATTTTCAAAAATGTGGACTCAATCTAGTTACCAGAATGTAGCCTTTCCAATATATTATGATCTATTAATGATGTTGGGCCTACCAACATTCAGGGGATCTCCCCATTATGAAGTCCCAACTAGATCTCACACCGTTTGTTGTGGGAGTCCCATCTGGTATGATGGCTTGTTTTCCATTTGTCTTGAAGGTTTGCCTTAGCTCTTTCTTGTCAGCACATGAGAGTGGTATACTTTTCCTTTCAAGTTTGCGTGCCTGATGAGTGTTAGTGTTACTTGTGTCAAGGTTCTCTCACCATAGAGAGATAGGATGGAAGTGAGTCTCTAGTCTAAAGGGAAGAATCCCAACTCTGTCAGAGGAACACAACACAACAAGACATGTGCAGCTTCCAGAGGATTAGTCCACACAGTTGCGGCAGTCACAACACACAAGAGGGATAGCATGTACAAAACTTGATGGCGCAGTCTGTATGAGGGTGATAGTCATTATAGAAAGTTTATGGGAAGGTTTTGTCTAATGTTTGGTGAGGCAGCCCATGGAGGAAAGACAATGTTAACAACTTATACAACACATTGTCATAAGTATATGTATTAGAGAAACCAAAGTAGTTCAATTGTTTTAACACGGGTTAAAGCAACATGCATTACAAGTGTTCCAAGATTAGTCTTACAAACAATTACAAAACATGTGAGAAAATGTGTTGGCCTATTATCAGCCTTCTAAATTAAGCAAAAGTTCCAAGACACATCATTACGCCATACATCACTAACCCCGTAAGAGGGGCATTGGAGCCACTGCTTGATCCTCAAATAAAAGACTACAGACTCTTAAGGCTACATGAGGGGAGCTAAAGTGAAAATTATTTTGCATGTACAAATGAGGGGTATTTATAGCCAAGGGTAAAATAGGTCGTTGTGATTGTTAGAATTCCCTCATGATTGTTTGACTTATTTGACTCTTCAACTTTACATTACTCTTCAGATTACAAGTGGGTCTCTTGGACTTCCATGTTACATTACATTGATTTAAAACAGTATGACCCATAGTAGTGATGTGGTCACTAATACGCATGACCTAACTCAACACAACAATGTTGGTATGTTCATGTTGCTGGTGTCTATGTTGAGTTGCAGTGCTGCTAACTAATGGATGTACTCTTGGTGTATCATAGCTTCACCTCCATGCAGAGAGGTGTGCGGAGTCTTCAATGGTATTGGTGTTTGCTTGATGTAGCATGTGCACATTGCTTGCTCACTTGTACTTTGGCATACTTTGCATGTTCGTGTGTTTGCGAAAAACTTTCCTTGCATGCTTTGTCCATTCACGAAAAAAATATCCTTGCATGCATTGTTCATTCATCTGTTCGTGAACACATCTCCTTTCATGTGCTCTCCTTGCTCATCCCATCCATCAGCGCACCATGTCTTATGCATTGTACCTATATCTATAATCACTCATGATGAGACGACATCAAATCCATAAATATACTAGTCTACCATGATGCATTGTCATTTTCTTTCGAATGTAGGTGACTAGGAGAGAGGACAAGGCTATGAAACTACGCAAGGTAGATTTCAAGCTGGGATGTGAGCTCCGAGAACTACTGGTGAAGACTATGCAGAAGTCACTAGGAAGTTGGGATAGGCAATCCGGATCAACAATGACTGTTTGTGGGATCTGGCTTGGCTGGCGGGCAGATATGCACAATAGTTTTGGTGAAGCGGTGTAGATCGTAGAGGAGCTTGGAACAAAAACTGTGCAATTCCTCGGGGGATTTGGCACAAGGTTTTAGGAGGCTTGCCATGAAAAAATACGTATTTTTTACATGAAGCTGGTAGCAGGTTATGGGAGGCTTGCTGGAAAAAACTGTGTAATTGTTGGGAGGCTAGCTTGTTGAACGTCCCATCGCAGTTTCTGAGTTGAGTGGGATACTGGGTTGCTAAACATCCGATAGAAGTTTCTGATTTGAGTGATATGTTGGGCAGCTGGCAGACTGCTCATGAAAACTGCACAATTTTCCAGGTGAGCAGTAGGTCGACTGACTAGAAATCCGTGCAATTTTTTGAGGGAGATAGTGATGGACACTAGGTGTCTTTTTGACATGTCTATGCAATTTCTTCAGTTAGCAGAGAGGGCATGCTTGACAAGGTTTGTGCAATTTTTTAGGGGAGTGAGTCACGGGGCCACTACTTGGTCAAACTATCTGATTGACCAGCTGGAGGCTTGCTTGATTTGCTTGTAGGAAGTGCAGATTGAAATGGCTTGTTGAGAAAATTCTACGTTGTTCTGGGTGATAGTCAGTTGATTCAATTCCATGATTTCATAGTGTAGACTACCTGGGAGGTAACCTCAATCTCTGTGCAATTCTAGGTAGTAGTACACAATCATTGAGAGCTGACACTACGCGGTGTAGCTCAATGCATGTCCGGTTGTTGGAGGATGGTCTAATCGACAGAGCTTTTAAAAAATGACCAAGTGTGTGAATGAATGAATTCATACATGCATGACCTCATGAACAAACACTCAACATGAATCGATGACAAGACACCTCAAACCATCAAGACAGCATACACTCAATGTGAATGACTGATAGTGTAAGCGACAAGTGCGAAACTTGTGATAGATCACTGGATGACCATGACAACGCTTGTGCAATGGTGCATACAACTTCATGTGTGAGTGTGACAAATGTTTACATGGCAAATACATCTTGTACACACAAAGCGAAACCTCGTGCATGGCCAAAACATGATTTTAAACATGAAATTGTAACCAATATGTAAAAAGATGTTCTTTGAATGATCAAGTGAGGAGGGTGCAAAGAATCAACTCGAGCTCACTGGATGAGCCTGAGTGTTTGCAAACATCAAGAAAAAACCCAAGGAAGGCTCTAAAATTGAATTTAGGACAAACGTTTGGAGGGTGTTGGAGTCACTATGACACTTTCTAACACATTGGTTAAACTCCTGCTTCTCCGTTTTGGTCCATTGACAACACAGGACCTTGGCCTTTCAAGGAGTATTGAATCATTGTGCAGGTTACTCCAATATCCCCACTTAGCCCATGGACAGACATGGTTCACCTTTCGCCAACTAAGTCAAACACAACAACAAGTTTCATCTTGATTATAGTGTCTCAAAATCGCGAAGGGTAGTTTGGCTCACGAGTTAAAAAAATTCAGAGTATAAGTTTTCATCTCTAGTATTTCTCTGCTGCCAGCAGGCCTAGAAAATACCCCGATCGAATCATGCAGGAACACATGCATTACTCCACTGCTAGCAAGCCTAGTCAGTACCCCAGTGGAGTTGCATGCTCCACCTCTCTGTGTAGGAGGCCTTTCTCTTCTTTTTCCTTTGTATATTTTTTAAGAGGACTTTGCACATGCACTTAATTATTTTTGGGGTTGATCAGGTGCTAAGTATTTAGCTCAAAAATAAAAGTTCTTAGAATCCCTTGAAACCTGAATGACCGCGTTCGTCTCAGTGAAATGATCCCAACGCAACTCATTTCACTGAAAAATGAGTTTGTATGAGGAAGATATCGTGTTCTATCCACTTTGCCAAACAATAGAATTTTTTTTAAAAAATGTGCACAATCAGTAGTACACACTGTTGACACGGCAGGTGACTAGGCATAGTCAATGTCGGTCAACACTCAATCAAAATTTGATAAGTGTCTTGATTTTATTAATTATCAAGTTTGGTGTTGGCAAGATTTGATTCGTTGAAGGTGGTCCAATGAGGAGGGGACAAGCGACAAGCCCGGAAGCCGCCATGTGGCACATTGGAGAGTCTAACCTAGGACCTATGTTATCTAACCTTCATGCCTTACCGCTATACCATGATTGTGTTACTTAACCATTATGGGTTCCACACATATTTAAAGTTTAATATTGTTACAGTTGGGGGTTAGGAGATCTAGCCCGCAGGCCATCCCTCCCATGTGAACACTTCATTGTAATGGCTAATGGTTTCAAAACCATTGACCAACATAACTACATAGATAATGCTATAACATGTGTCCACTACACAAGCCAACCATGTGGAAACAATGCAGGTATTGTCCTAATCATCGGCTAACCGCTGACATTCAATGCGATGTGTCCACTCCATGGAGACTGCCAATGTTAAGGCTAACGATTAGCCTAAAACGTGCCATAAAATGAGTTTAAAATCACTAATCTGGATTATTGTTAACTAATCCAATTTAACATTAATTAAACTCATGGTTTAATTCAGTGAAATTTTGGTGGATTCCTCCATTTTCGGGAGCAACTCCAATATTAGTGGGACTAACTAGAGTTCCTCTAGTTTTAGAGGAGGTTTTCTAGGAGAAAGTAGTTTTGACCATAACTTGAGCAAAATTCAACCAAATGGAGCTCAGGAAAAGGTGCTCCTAGCTGATTTCGACATTTTGAACACATTGAAGCATGTTTCAAAAGCAATAGAGCTTTGTAAACAACATTTTTTCCATATTTAGCTAATATAGAGGCCTAATCCATGGAAGTAGGTCCAAGGAGATGTAGCCGAGGAGGGGTGAAATCCTTCATCAAAACATTGTGTTAAGTTTTCATGTTGATGGTTTGTTGTAATTTTCATTGTTGTTGTTCATCACTTGTTTTTCATGCTATTTTGTTTATGTATTTCACATAAAACTTGATAAAAATTAAATGTTTCAATCACAAACACCATAAGAGAACCATGCACATGAAGTAATTACCAAGAATTTGTTTTCAAATCTGAAGTTGAAATTAACACAGCAAAACTAACATTCAATAATAGATGAAGTTCATTTCAAAGCAAAGGTTATTTGCTTGATTGCTTGACTTTTGTGCAAGTAGGGTTTTAATGGTTACAAATTTCTGATGCTTACAAGGTGAAAGTTTCAAAGAGGAGAAGGGAAACTATTTGTAGCAATTCCTGAGGTAATGCCCGGAACAAGGAGATCCACAAGGCCACAATATCCATCCAAAGTTCCAATCCCAACTACACTTGAAGCACCTCAATTTTTACCTTCAATTGAGATTGAGGAGGTACAAGTAGTACCAGAAGTTGAGCTTGAATCCAAAGCCATCATGTCTCGAACAAGAGAGATTGAAGGTCTTTCAAAAGAGGAAAAATTCAAGAAATATTTCTATGACTAGACTAACATGGTTAGACTCCTCTATGATGAGAGAAATACTAGAATGGCTAGAGAGAGTTCTAAGCCTCCACATGCAGATAGAAGCTCAGGAGATAAGAAAGATGAAAAGAAGGATTCAAAGGGTAATGGAGGAAAGCCTCCTCCATCTCCACCATCTTCATCATCCTCATCATATTCGTCATTCTCAACATCTCAAACAACATCATCTTCCACTTCCACCACAAAAATTGTTCATACTCATTCAAAACCCTAAAGGAAAGGACTCCCTTACTCAAATTGGACATTAAGTTTGAACTTCCCGTGTACAATGGCGAAGTGAATGCAAAAAGGTTAGACAACTAAATTCGACAATTAGAGGTTTACTGAAGAATTTAGAACCTTCAAGAATATGACATAAATATCCAATTGGCTTCAATGAGGCTATAAGGAGCAACCCTAGTCCGGTGGGAATAAAAGACTCAAGAGGAAATGTGAATTCATGGTAATATATCCACTTCTTGGTTTGAATTATTTTATGCAATTAAAATATAGTTTTACCCTTTAGCCTATATGCAAAAAGACATTATGAGTTGCAGAATTTTAGGAAACTTAAAGGCCAAACAATCCAATACTATTCCAAGGAGTTTAGAAAAAGGTCTTTTTTGTTAGGAGTAAACTTGAATTCCCAAGATAATTTTTTGAAATATGTTGGGGGTATACATTCCTATTTAAAACATATTATCCTTTTGTTCAATCCAAGCAATTTGGATTAGGTATGTGTTCAAGCCACACACCTTGAAGCAAGGGGAAAGAACATTGAGGAAAAGGGTAGTAAGAAGAATTCATTCAAGGGTAAGGAGAAAGAGAAGGAAGGAAAATGGAAGGGAAAGAAGAATGAAAATGTGAATAAATAAGTGGAGAAAACTATATGCCAACATCATTCCAAAGCTAGCCATGATGAAACCCACTATTGGAAATTACATCCCAAACTAAGTCCTAAGAAACCAAACAATAAGGGAAAACAAAAGATGACTGCTACCACACAACATGATCTTGGATCAGATTCTAGTGATGAGACCAAGATTTCAGTCATGGTCACAAAAGGAAAATAAGTTGTTGCAAGCACTAGTTCCTCACATAGTCAAAACAACACTCCAAATGAAGAATGAAGAATAGAGTTGTTTCATGTAAGGGTAATTTCAAATCATACAAAGATTGATGCATTATTGCTAGTGGTTCAGAATCAAACTTAATTTCAGAAGACTTGGTCAAAAAGATTAACCTACAAACTATATCTCATTATAATCCATATCCATTGGGTTGGATAGTCAATAATGCAAATTTACAGTTTAGAAGGAAATGTTTATTCAAGTTTGCCATTACTAAAAGGTTCACTGGTGAAGTTGAGTTAGATGTAGTTCCACTTGACATATCAGGAATCATTTTGGGTAGTCCATATTTGTATGATAAAAAAGCATTATTTTATTGCCATGAGAACAAATACTTATTGCTCAAGAATGGTGTGGAGTACATTGTGAGAGCACATCGCAAAAAGCTAAACATACCTTTGGTTAATGTAGGACAGATGAAGAGACTAGTAAATGCAAGAAAAAATTTTGTGCTTCTCATTATCAAGAAAAAGAATGATATTTATTATGAATCTTTTGAAGGTTGTGATGACAAATTAAAATCTGATTTGTTTGATGTGGTAAGCAAGCATGGTGAGATGTTTTAGGAACCAAAGGGGTTACCTCCCAACAGGGGAATTCAGCAAGAGATACAACTACAACAGGATGTTCCACTTCCAAACATCGGCATGTATTACATTTTGATTATGGAGAGCATGGAAATAAAGAAAAAAAGTTCAAGAGTTGTTGAAAAAAGGTATCATACGCCCATCTACTTCGCCATGTGGTTTGCCCATTGTCTTGATGCCAAAGAAGGATGGGACTTGTTGCATGTGTGTGGATTTATATGCATTGAACAAAATAACGGTAAAGAATCATTATCCACTACCAAGAATTGACAAATTGCTTGATCAGCTGAGGTATGCAAAGTATTTCACTAAGTTAGACTTACGAAGTGCTTATCATCAAGTTAGAATAGTTGAAGAGGACATTTGGAAAACCACATTTAAAACTAAACAAGGATTGTTTGAGTGGCTTGTAATGCCTTTCAGTCTTACAAATGCTCCAGCTACTTTCATGAGAGTTATGAATGAGGTATTGAGACCATTTCTAAATGACTTTGTCATTTACTTAGATGATATTATCATATTCAACAAATCCAGAGATGAACATGTCATGCATGTAAACAAAGTACTTGATGTCTTGAGAAAAGAACAGTTGTTTTTAAAGATGTTGAAGTGTGAATTTTGTAAGACTTATTTAGTGTATTTGGGACACATTGTTGGAGGAGGTGAGATGAAGATATACCCCTCTAAGGTTGAGGTCATTCTGAATTGTCCCAAGCCCAATACAGTTAGAGAGGTAAGAAGATTTCTAGGAGTAGAAAATATTGGAGGAAATTTATTGCTAATTTTTCTTTCATTGCAGCACCACTACATGCATTGACTAGTGTTAAGAAAATCTCCCATCGAGGAGATGTATAGCAAAAAGAATTTGATGCTTTAATGTAAAATATCAGTTCAGCATTGGTATTGGCTCTTCTAGATCTTAGATAACCATTTGAGATTCAAACAGATGCTAGTGATTACGCCATGGGAGTAGTTCTTATGCAGCATGGTAAGCCCATTTCATTTCATTATGAGTTTTTTAATGGAGCTATGACTAACTATCCCACTTATGACATAGAAATTTATGCATTAGTATAAAGTGTCAAAAAATGGAAACACTACTCGATGGGGAAGGAGACCATTATCCATACCGACCATCAACCATTGCAATACTTACAGTCATAATTAAAGTTACAGCAGGCACAACACTTCAGATGGATGGGTTTTCTACAACAACTTCAATTGGTTATGAAGTACAAAAAGGGAATCTACAATAAGGTAGTTGATATGCTTTCTAGGCCTATTTTAAATTCATATATTATAATTAAGCACAATTATGTTTTGTATGAAATTTACATTGAGAAATATGCATATGATAATGACTTTCAATATGTGTATGCAAGCTTGAGGCAAGCAAATATAATTGAAGAGTTAGATTACTGTGTACATAATAGTTTTTTGTATCACTTGGTCAAGTTATGTATTCCAAGGGAGAAAGAAACAATATCATAGGGAGGCATACACTTCGTTGGTTATTGGACACTTTCGTGTGGGCAAGACAGTAGCAAATCTCCAAGTATTGTTATTGGACATGCATGTTTGATAATGTATCTCATTTCATGAGAGGGTGTTCTTTGTGTGCAACAATCAAGCCTAGTAATAGGAAACTGGGATTGTACACTCCACTTCTGGTACCTTCACATCCATGGGAGAGTATCTCATTGGATTTTTTAGGAGGTCTTCCATTGTCAAGGAAAGGTCATGATTACTTGTATGTATTTGTAGGCAAGTTCAGCAAGATGTGTATACTAACACCATGCAAGAAGCAAATTATAGTTAAACAAACATCTCATATTTTCTTCCAAAACATTTGGGTTCATTTTTGTCTTCCTACTTCCATTGTAAGTGATCAAGATTCTCGATTTATTGGGAACGTTCGGTCAAATTTGTGGGACATGATGGACACTAAGTTAAAAAAGAGTATAGACTTTCATCTGCAAATAGATGGAAACATCGATGTGGTCATCAAGAAAATCATTCATCTTCTTAGATGATATTGTAGCAAACATCCCAAGTTGTAGGATGAACAGTTGCATTACATATAGCATGCATACAACAAGGCAAAGAATTCTTCCACAAACACATCACAGTTTCAGGCATGTTTTGGGTACTTGCCAAGATCTTCATTGGAATTCATCTTTGATAAATATGTCACCATCGATGGTCATAGTGACATCAATAAAGCAAGGAATTTCATAGAGAAAATTTAGTTGATACATCACACAGTGCAGGAACAACTTGAAAGAATTCAAAATAGCTACAAGGCAAGGCATGAAAAACATTATGTCGATCATAAATTTAAGTTGGAGTTGAAGTTTGGTTATATATTAGCAAAGAGAGACTTCAAGGGGAAGGTAAAAGTATTAAGCCAATCCATTATGGTCCTTTTAAAATTCTGGAAAAGATTGGTAACAATGCATTTAAGCCAGATTTGCCTCCTTATATGCAAATATACTATGTTGTTAATGTTGAGAATTTGATATTTTTTTAGCCTCCTTTGATTGGTTATCAAGGAGAGCATGTTAAGATACCATCAATAGATGATTTCTCACAAGAATATCTTGATAATCTTCAGCAAGATCTCATACTTGACAAAAGAACTAGAACTTCAAAGAGAGGGAATGTTGAATACCTTAGAGTGGGACTCAAAGGACAAAATCCTTCTCAGGCCAAATGGTTGTAGATAGAGAAGGTGAGGGATTTGTACCCTCACCTATTGAATAATAGATAGTATCTTTTGGGGTCCAAAAGGATTCGAGTGGGGAGTTGATGCAAGAGCATTTAGCTGAAGAAAAATCATTGTATTTTACTAGACATAGGGAGTCTTGTGCTTTAAGGAAGTTGGTTTCCTAAGTGTTAAATTAATGTAATTATTTAGGATTTTGGGTGATTTCAATAAAAATAGGAATTAATTAAGTATTGTGAGGCATATTTTTAAATGTTCTTGAATGTTGGAGAACATGAGAGATTTAGGACAGTTGAAATATTTAGGAATTTGTTGTAAATCTGAGATTAGGAGTTAGTTCATGATTTTATGGATTAGAGAGGATCCTTAGAGATAAGGAAGATATTTTAGGATTTTGTTGAGAAGTTTATGGATCAAAACTAGGAATTGGTTACAGAATCATTTTGTATAAATGTAAGCCTAAAAGGCATAGTAAGGGATTAGATAGTTAATCAAGTTAGCTAGTTATGGGTTAGCTAGAGGGAGAGACTATTATGTAAATATTTATTTATCAATACAGAGGATTTTATTCCTTAATTGTGTGGTGTGTATTGATTAATGGAGTTATGAATTGTGTATGAATTAGTGTAATTATTAATAGTATATGTATGCAGGTGAAATTCGAGCAGAACACAAAAGAGAAGTAATATGAAGGGTCGTGATTTGATCATTGAATCCGATAAAATGATCCAAGTGAAGTTCAAGGATGATTGTGTTAAGAGTATGCAAAGTTAAATAAAGAGGGAGTTGTGTTACAGGACAACTAAATAACTAAAACCCTTAAGTAAACCGAAACCACGTAAAAATAGAGTAATTAGGAGAAAGAAATGAAGTGACGATGCACAGGAGCCATTGGATCTAGGAGATCAACGAACGAGGTTGAAGATGATGGGTGATCAAGATTAAGTCACGCAGCATAAAGTAAAAGAAATGAATGGCGAAGATTAAACCTAAGAGTTAGTGGAAGAGGAGAGTCGTTTCCTTAGATGGAATTGTTTATCACATGGCATCAAAACCATAAGTGGTTTCTAGAAAATTAATTCGATGAAGGTATAAACCATATCTTAATTGAGTTGAAATTTGGAGGAGATCGGACCATCCATTGAATCCGTGATTGGACACATATTGCGTGCAACCAAGCATGGGGTTTAATTTGGAAATCGGGCCCGATGAGCTTTTATTCAACGAGGTTAAATCTTTTTGAGATCCAGTGATCAAGACTATCCATTGGTTGATGGATCAGATGGTAATCGCACGGAAAAGTGTGCATAGGTTAACATTCAGAGTAGACCCAATATGGTTATGGATGTGAGTTAAGTTATTTTAGTTCCAGAGGAGGAATTGAGATCACAGAATAGCTATTGATCTAGTGGAGTGAAATCAATGATGGATGCAGAACGCGATAAAGGTGAGCATCGGAAAATGTGCAAAGGTTGTGGATTGGTGGAAAGGTAAATTTATGTGTATTTATATTATACTAGAGTTGTAATAAAAATAAAGGAATTAAATGTACTTTGGGTTAAGTTAGGTTTAACCAAAGTCCTAGACTAAGATTTTGGTTTAT
Source organism: Pinus taeda (assembly GCA_000404065.3). NCBI lineage: Eukaryota > Viridiplantae > Streptophyta > Pinopsida > Pinales > Pinaceae > Pinus > Pinus taeda. The sequence continues at coordinate 28,250 of APFE030942956.1, forward strand.
AGGAGCGAGTAATAGAAGTTAACTAAAGTTGTTATGAAGGTTGAAGGGTTGAGTTATAAGGTTCCACTCAAAAGGATTAATTAAGGGTCAGAATATGGTTAGTTATTAAATTGTTTCCCCATGAATATTAATGAAGAAGCCTTAAATCTTCGTATGTGAAGGTTCTCACCATGGATCAGGTGATTAAGGCCTGAGACCAGTGACAAGCAATTTTATTTGCATAATGTGGGCATTGTCAGCTTAGGCTAGCATCATTTGTTATCAGAGAAGAATTGTGGTTGAAACAATTGATATCATAACAGAATAAGGAAATTATATGTTATTATTTTGTTCACTTGTTGGGGCCTGACCCAGGTTTGATGGTGTTTTAACCAAACAAATCCTGACACTACTGGACCTTTCAGCAACAGTCTGCAAAGTGCGGACTGAGGTCTCACCCGAAGTAGTATGGGAGGGTGCTAGAACCATGTTTCTGCACCCTAGAGATGCGTGATGATTTTTGGTGGTCCATGGTTTGACCCTACGCACACGTCGCTACGCACACTTATTAGTACCTTGCAGCCTGTGATGTTTCATACGCGCAACCCTACTCAGGGCTCAATTCATGTTGTTACCCAATCCCTTACTATTGACCCAATATTAGATGATCACTTAGCTTATCTTCCTGTGTTTAGTTATGCTTAACTGTGCTTTATTCATACAAGTGTGTGCGATGAATAAAACAGTATAATTGCAAAAGATATTAACCACATAATAACTCAAAACAGATACACAAGATTTGGAATTAAACTTCTCTTTATTATTCTTATTCCTTGGTTACAGACTGAACTCCGCCCTGTGCACTTAGATGTGGACTCTACTAGGCCTCTACACACTCAACTGCAGAGCCTCTTCCTACTACTACGACCCAAGACACTTAGACTCTTCTCCTATGCTTCACTATCTCATTTTATTCATTCATTTCTATCTTCATTATTTTTCATTCTTTTTACAACTTAGAGCAAGGCTCTATTTATACAATCCCATGGGTTTGTGGACCATGGGTAGGTTGACACTACATTCACAACTTAGGGCGGGAAACCCTATGACTCTAACATACAATTTGCGTTTTGTGCCCACAATTTGCGGAGTATTTACAATAATATTATTCAAAAATCAGGTTTTGAGCCCAAAAACATGTTGTGGGGGGATTCTATACCCAACAAACCCCCAAGAAAAACATCGTGACTCACCCTCATCGTGACTCACCCTCAAGTCACTTGGTCAGCGTGGAAATCTTGGTGCAGAGTCCCTCCAACTGGTCCCGAATGGTCTGAATGCCAGTAGTGTTAAGCTGATGTCTGCTAAACCTGTTGCATTATCTACTCTACAGCTAAATTATTTCCTTACATCTATACCAGCATCTGTTGTGTATGTTTATAGTCCCGCGCATTTGTCTGGCTCCGTGGAGCATGAAGACTGTGCTTTGGCTGGCTAGTCGAATAGCTGGCCCACCTGTGTAGGGATTCAAGCAGCTATCATTCACTTTGCCTAGGAAGAGTTCTCCATTTAATTTGATGAGCTAGACCATTCCTCTATCTTTGAATTCCTTAACCACATATGGTCCCAGCCATGGTAGTAGACTAACCATTTCTTGACAATAGTCCTCCAATTTGTCATTATGATCGTATGCACCTTGCCTCGCCATTATTGGTTTATCGATGATAAATTCTTCCTTTATTTCATTTTCTAGCATCTTCACCTCTATGTCCATTAAAGAACTTTTATTCCTTAGTCGTACCCGGTCTTCTTCAATTTTGCGAAGTCTAAATTTTCCCCGTTGAATTTCCTCCTAAAGTCTTATATGTTCTACTTCGCGTAGCAGTGTGATTTCTTCATTCTAGTCTACGTGATTCATTGCATCTATGGGTTCTCCTATGTGCGGACTTGGCTTCGTGCTCTTTTTAGACATTACATCCCCTACTTTATACTTCAGCTTTGGAATTTCTCTCATGTGCAGAGTTTTGCGCATAGTCCTATAGGTCCATTGAACTGTTGGTATGCATAGGTCCCAGTTAGAGCGTTTCATGTGGTGGATCATGTTCAGTACTTCGCATACCTTGTCAAAGGATTTTCCATGGATAATATTTGGTGCGCTTTGACTTTTCTTCTTCTGCATGTTGCTCCTACTTTCTATCGCAAGAGCAGTGTGCATTTGTGCGGGCCGTGTAGCACTCATCTATATCCATCAAGAAAGGTGGGCGCACTAGCCATTTCGTTCATAATAACCAGCTTTCCTCCGCAGCTTGGATTGTCCAAATCATAGGCATATCATCCTTCTACAGTCACATCAATTCTCAAAACTTCTTTGATGCGTACCCTACCATCTTGTGGTCGTAGCGCACAACGCCCATTTCAGGGCATTAAAGTACTACTGTTCTAGTACTTCACTTTCAAATTTAACCAGGAATTCATCCACTAGTGTCAACCTGTCGTATCTAGGTAGATCCCTTGCCTCTTTTACTACACAACGTAGTGGTCTTATCATCATGTTGCAATTGAGCATGGTTACCTTGTGTAACCTGTTCTACCATCATTCTACTTCTTCATCTAAATCCGAAGTGTAGGAGTTGTCGCTCTCCCACTAAATCCTACCATATAATGTTGGATTCACCCAATCCTACTCTCACACAGTTATTTTGTAGAAATAGTCGATATCATCATCACTATCATCTTCACACACCGATTCTGTATAGTGTGCTCCTTCAGTCGGATCTAACAGTACTACTACGCGTAGTGACTTTTTCTCAAAAATCATTTTGCATTTCTTAAAATTTATTACTCCGTTCATATCAGTGGCCCAGTCTATTCCTAGTAGCGCGGGGTATTGATTGTTGTCATCGACAATCTCTATCACTTCTAAATCTACAAGCGTGCTCTCACCTTCGATGTCTACCATTATCCCTTGCAATCTTCCCATCGGTAGGATATTTTGTTGATTTTTTATTCTTAATTGAATAGGAGACCATTGCAATGTGGGCTTACCCATGCACTCCCATGTCCTCTTTGGTAGTACATTCATGTCTGATCCTAAATCCAGAATCACTTGATCCATTTCATACTCTCAAATTTGCACAGTCAATCTCATATCTCTTCTTGTTCACGTTGTGTGCTTCTCGAGCTTCTGGACTACATGTGGTTCTCCTGATCGAGAGCACCTAGTGGTGAGTTCCTGTAATCCTTTCACAGCCTTCCTATCACGCAATAGTTTCATGCACATCTCCAGAAAGGTAGTGAGCATTGAAGGATCCATCCTTGGTTCTATTTGATCTTTATTGCCTGAAGTGGAGGCCTCTATAAAGATCCTCTTAGCTTCCATGAATGTCTCCTTTGCGTGTTCCAAATCGAACACTAGTTCCTTTGCAGGAGCTTTGCAAACCCATGCACCTTATTCCAGTTGCTTACCTTTTTCATCCTTGGTTGTGATACCACTTCAAAGCACTATGTTTACATTCAGGTCTTCTTCGTGCGGTTTAGACCTCATCATATGTAGGTTCTGAGTTGGGGGAGGCTAGAGTATCCCTTTATCATGCAACCTTGCTATCAATATAGGGAAGTCCTCTGTCTCATTATCAAACTAGGTACAATATAAACATGATGCTCTCATCGGATTTGTACAATCATGGGTGTAATGCCCTGGGCCTCCGCAATTGTAACAAATCAACTGTCAGTGACCCCTTCATGGTCCCATTCCTCCTTGACCTCACCTACACCGTTGAAATCTAGCATGTTCCATCACTATATTTGGATCGAGCACTCGTGCTTCGGTCTGTGCTCTATAAGCAGGAGTCTGGTCCATCATCAACTCGTAACTTCTACAAGTGCACTCATCATGGCCTACCAACCTGCAAAAATTATAGAACAACTATTGGGACATCTGCATATACTTTTGTAATAGGTGATAGTTCTCTGTAGTGTGCTTGCCTCCTACCTAACAAATTGTGTACCATAATGCAGGCATCATGCTCGGTCCTGCTTGTGCCTCTAGTCTTAATGGCATCGACCCTCCTTTTGGCAAGTAGTTTGCGAAGACTAGAGAATGATCCTTATCATGCCCCTAGCCTTTACATTTTACGCACCACACCTCCTCGCGTAACTCTGGGTGAGTTGTCCTGTCCTGTTTTAAGCTCTGTGTTTCTAGGCATAAATTCTGTAGTTGTGCATGGATTTGTTGGAATCCCAAGCTCGGATCTTGTATTAGGGTCTCATGTAGCCTCATGGCTATTCCCAAGGCTTCCGCCTGAGTAGATAGCTTCTGCTATGATAGCGCAATCCTTAGATGTTGCGTTAGTGATGCCACAAACCATGCGCGGTGTTGTCCATCTATCAAAGTCATGTTGCATTTTCAAATCATACTTTTTAGACTCTGATCCAACTCCCAGGGGGTCTCACCAAGAAGCATCACAATTTCCTTAAACCCAATAATTGAATGCATTTCTGATTTTGGCCTACTAAATTCCTTATTCAGCACAGTTTGGATATCCGTGATCCATGCGTTTGGATGGTCACTAGAATGCTTAATGTACCATGTCAACGCGTGATCCTGCAATGCGCTAACCAATGTTGCCTTCTTGATATTATCATCTATGACTCCTTGCGCTTCCCATACAACTTTTACCATGAACCAAAATTGGTATGGATCCTCGTTTCCTACTCCTCTGAATACGAGTCATTTTATTGCACACAACATATTAAACTGTGGTGGTGGCGGAGGTGGTGTGGGTGAAGTTGGAGGTGATGGAGATGGTGAAACTGATGGTGGTGTAGGTGGTGGTGGTATGCACGAAATTTGTTGTTTAATCAGATTGATCGCACTCCTTAGCAAAACTCTCACAAGCTCCTCCTCACTATCCCATGGAGGTGAAATCAAGGGACTAGTCTCTAATACTTTGCTACTTCCGTTTCTATAGGTCCTACCACTTCGCGTTGCCCCAAAAATTAATTTATTTTCGTAACTCGCTTTTCACACAATAGCATTTTAATCCAAGTGTTCAAAAATTTAATGTACTTACCTCGCAGTCCTTTGAGGAAGCATCATTCTACCTTGTTGTAATTGATTGTTGTGTCTACCGTAAACTCGGTGCTAAATCCTCCCATAATTCAATCGAGCCAGTGGTCCACAACACATGCGAGCTTCTCTTCCGACACTTCTAGTCTATGCATCAATTTTGGAGTCCACACAATTAGTTTGTCAATCCTACACCTTCCCTAACAGTCTGCTAGCTTTGCGATCCACTCATACAACTCATAGGAGAAGGACACAAAGAAAATTTTATGGATTTTCATATACTATTGACCCAATATTAGTTGATCACTTAGCTTATCTGCCTATGTTTAGTTATGCTTAACTATGATTTATTCATACAACTGTGCACGATAAATAAAATAGTATAATTGTAAAAGATATTAACCACATAATAACTCAAAATAGATACACAAGGTTTGGAATTAAACTTCTCTTTATTATTCTTATTCCTTGGTTGCAGACTCGACTCTGCCCTGTGCACTTAGTTGCAGACGTTACTAGGCCTCTGTGCACTCAACTGCAGAGCCACTTCCTACTACTACAACCCAAGATTCTTAGACTCTTCTCCTATGCTTCGCTATCTCATTTTATTCATTCGGTTCTATCTTCATTCTTTTTATAACTTAGAGAAAGGCTCTATTTATACAATCCCATGGTCCACACTACATTCACAACTTAGGGCGGACAACCCTATGACTCTAACATACAATTTGTGCTCCGAGCCCGCAATTCGTGGAGTCTTTACAATAATATTACTCAAAACTTGCGCTTTGAGCCCCAAAACATGTTGTAGGGGGATTTGATGCCCAACAGTTATAAAGATGTGTATGCAGGTAAGAGGAGATCAAAATATTTGAATCCGGTAAGTGAAGTCGTGACATAAGATGAGAGTAAGTGACACTCTTAAGAATGGAATGCAGAAGTATAAAGAAAGCACAAGGGTGTTTGTTTTCTTGAGGAAAATGGATATTCACTCTATGTGAAGAGTGGATGGAGACTTCTGGTGAATTCATAGAGGTATTGTTTTATTTAACTTTGGTTTGAGTTTTGCAGGTTAAAGACAGAGTAAATATTGATAGAAGAAGATAGAAAAGGAAAGTTGTATATGTTCTAAAGAACAATGTTAAGAAATACTAGATAAATAGGTGGAAGTGAACCTGAAGAATCCAATTGAAGGTTGGACAAAGAGTATACCTGAAGAATCCAATTGAAGGTTGAAGGTTCTCAAAAGGAAGCTGAGTAGCAAGCTTTTGAAAGATTGGAATGATTTTTGGTTTGAATATCATTGATGTGCAGGTAATAGTAATGAGTGAAGTATCTCAACAAGAAGATGACAACATGAAGAGAAGTTATGAGGGAAGCCAGTAAAGGTTTCTGAGAGAGAGTGGCATAACCTAGTATTTCAATTATGTTTGAAATACAAGAGGACAGTTGTGTTCTTGAAAAGTGTAGATGAGTTGAAGTCTAGAGCCTGGAGTGCTCATATGGTTCCCTAGGAGAGAACTAGGGAGATGAGAAAACACTGAGCTCAGAGGAGAGAATATTAGTGAGGTATCATGCAACAAGGAGAACTTGTTATTGAAGAGACTTGTATAGTTCATAGTGAGTGAGTGAAGAACTCATAGCGATGGAGGAAAATATGAATATTGATAGTCATAGCAGAGGTTCAGAGAAAAGCCACCAAGTGAAGAAAGAGAATGTCAAGTTAAATGGAAAGAGGATGATTCAAGAGGAAATGGACAATGAGATTGTTGAGTTAAAATAACAATTCAATTTATTGAGGATGATACTTGAGGAAAACCAAAGACTAGGTTGGGTCTTGAAGAAAAATCTAGTGAAGTGGTCTAAGTTACAGAGAAGGCTACAATAGAGGTAGGGGAAGTGGCTAATGGAAAAACTTAGAGAAGCTGAGCTGGAAATGGAAGTGTCCATTTGTGAACCAGAATGGGGTGAAGTTCTAGGTGAAGATGAGGACTTGAAGACTGAAACTTCAAGTGAGACCAAAAGGTCATGTGATTTTAAATCTGATGATTTGTGTATGTTTGCAGCTGAAACATGTAAAGAAGGACAATTTGCTGATATTGTCACAAAGGAGGAAGAAGATAGGCATAATCTAAATTATGTTCTAAAAGAGGATGAGATAGACAGGTCTCATGTAAATGCCTATACATAGTTGAGGAAAAGTTTTACTTTTTGGCACGTTGCAAGGGTTGAAAGTAGAGGAAGTTTGACTCATGAAGACGACCAAAAGCAAGAAGAAGTGGAGAAGGATATCAAGAAACCAAGTGGAGGGCTTGAAGAGGCTGAAGAGAAGACCATCGAAATATTTCTGAGTTATGTAAAGGACATGGAACAACCAAAAGAATTTAGTAAAGCATTGATGTTTGAAGCTGTTACAAGATAAGAACAATTTCTTGTGAAAGAAAGAATTGAAATTCAATCTGAGGAATTGATGTGCGAAGCAGCAGTTGAGACTGTTGAACTCTGTAATTTTCAAATTGATAATTTAAGTATAAATACAGGAATCATAAGTAATGATGAAGTACTTATGAAATGCCATAGGGAAATGGAATTGTTGGAGTATTTACTGGGAAATTTAGAGTATGACAATGTGATTGCAGAGGAAGGTGTTCACTACAGTGGACAAGAGCAGAAAGACATAATTAGAGTAGGTGATGTGGAGGGGAGACTAACTGATAGTCTTGAGAGTACTTTAAATAATTCTTTAGAGAAGTTGAGTTAGCATATTGATGTGCTAATAGAGGAGGATAAATCAAAGCAGCATATTGATGTGTTGCCAAAGGAAGAAAAGGCATAAAGGCCCTATGATTTTTATCTTAACAATTGTTTTGTGAGTGCAGGTTTAGTTGTAGATGTTGGAGAAAATTTGGCGCAGATGAGCAGCCAAGTAAAGATGGAAAAATAGGATTCTGTGGAAGAATTTAATCCATGGAACAGAGATGATCAATTGGTGGAAAGAATGTTGGAAAGTCAAGATTCAATGTAGGAAGAGACAAACATGAAAGAGGGTAAGGATGAAAGGGAAGAAATATCTAGAGCAGTAACTACAACAATGTCTACAGCAGTACCTAGAGCAATCCCAAAAGTAATAGCAGAAGATGAAGTAGAAAAAGTTGAAGAAAGAAATTAGCAGTTTAAATAATAATGGACAATGTGCAGTGAGATGCAAAATGTGAAGGTGTCGAAGTGGACATCAACAATAACCTGAAGTAGAGAGAAAGAGATAGAAGTAAGTGTCAAAGTATGGACCGGCCCAAGGATGTGTTGGAAACATAAATTGAAGAATTATGGCAGTTCATGATGAAACAATCCATATGGAGGAATTGATAGCAACAGGAGGTGTGATCAGTCAGAATTTGAAACTGATTGACAAGGAGAGGAAGATGAAATCTAAGACAATAGACATGTAGCAACAACAAAGGTGCAAATCTTTCAGACAGTTACAAACTAAAGTTTTGGATCTTGGAGGGTTTTCTATCAACATATGAAGAGACATGATCAGAGATCATGAATGTTTTCTACCTTGGGAGTCTGATACAAGAGCATTTAGCTCAAGAAAAATCATTGTATTTTAGTAGACATAGGGTCTCTTGTGTTCTAAGGAAGTTGGTTTCTTAAGTGTTAAATTAATGTAATTATTTAGGCATTTGGGTGATTTCAATAAGAATTGGAATTAATTTAGTATTGTGAGGCATATTTGTAAATGTTCTCGAATGTTGGCGAACATGAGAGATTTAGGATAGTTGAAAGATTTAGGAATCAGTTGTAAATCTGAGATTAGGAGTTAGTTCATAATTTTGTGGATTAGAGAGGATCCTTAGAGATAAGGAAGAGATTTTAGGATTTTGTTGAGAAGTTTATGGAGCTAAACTAGGAATTGGTTATAGAATCCTTTTATATAAATGTAAGCCTAAAAGGAATAGTAAGGGGTTAGATAGTTAATTAAGTTAGCTAGTTAGGGGTTAGCTAGTTATTTAGTTAGAGGGCCTAACTGTAAGTCTACGGCAGGTAGGAAAATAGAGGCCACTGACTAGACAATCAGGCCATAGAGAGAGAGACTCTTATGTAAATATTTATTTATCAATACAGAGGATTTGATTCCTGAACTGTGTGGTGTGTATTGATTAATGGAGTTATGAATTGTGTATGAATTAGTGTAATTATACATAGTATATGTATGCAAGTGAAGTTCGAGAAAAATGCAAAAGAGAAGTAATATGAAGGGTCATGATTTCATCGTTGAATCCGATCAAATGATCCAAGTGAAGTTCAGGGATAATTGTGTTAAGAGCATGCGGATTTAAATCAAGAGGGAGTTTTGTTGCAAGACAACTAAATAACTGAAACCTTGAAGTAAACTAAAACCACATAAAAATAGAGTAATTAGAAGGACAAATAAATGAAGTGACGATGCACTGAAGCTATTGGATCTAGGATATCAATGAATGAGTTTGAAGGTGATGGGTGATCAAGATTAAGTCATGAAACATAAAGTAAAAGAAATGAATGGCGAAGATTAAACCTAAGAGTTAGAGTAAGAGGAGAGTGGCTTCCTTAGGCAGAAGTGGCTATCACATGACATCAAAACCATAAGTGGCTTCCAGAAAATGGACCTGATGGAGGTATAACCCATATCTTAATTGAGTTGAAATACGGAGGAGGTCAGACCGTCCATTGAATCTATGATCAGATGCATATTGCATGCAAACAAGCATGGGATATAATTTGGAAATTAGACCCAATGAGATTTTATTCAATGAGACTAAATCTTGTTGAGATCCAGTGATCAGGACCATCCATTGGTTGATGGATCAGATGGTAATCACATGGAAAAGTGAGCAAAGGTTAACATTCTGAGCAGACTCAATATGGTTATGGACGCGAGTTAAGTTATTTGAGTTCCAGAGGATGAATGGAGATCGTGCGATAGTCGTTGATCTGGTGGAGTGAAATCAACGGTGGAGGTAGAAAGCAATAAAGGTGAGCATCGAAAAATGTGCAAAGGTTGTGGATTGGTGGAAAGGTAAAGTTATGTGTATTTCTGTTATACTAGAGTTATAATAGAAATAAAGGAATTAAATGTACGTTGGGCTAAGTTGGGTTTAACCAAAGACCTAGACTAAGGTTGGGTTGATAGGAACAAGCAATAGAAGTTAACCAAAGTTGTTATGAAGGTTGAAGGGTTGAGCTATGAGGTTCCACTCAAAAGGATTAATTAAGGGTCAGACTGTGGTTAGTTATAAAATTGTTTCTGGATGAAGATTAATGAAGCCTTAAGCCTTTGTATGTGAAGGTTCTCACCATGGATTACGTGATTAATGCCTGGGACTAGTGACATGCAATTTTATTTTCATAATGTGGGTATTGTCAGCTTAGGCTGGCATCAGGAGGAATGATCAAGTGCTTAGTCTTTAGCTCAAAAATCAAAGTTCTCATAATTGCTCAAAACTTTAATGACCATGTCTGTATCGGCGAAAAGATCCTAATGCAACTCGTTTCACTGAAAACCGAGTTTGTATGAGGAAGATACCACATTCTATCTGCTTTGCCAAATCGTAGTGTCATGTGGAAAGAGTTATTTTTGCAGACAAAACTAACCTCCCTAGGAGTCTAAGACTCTCTAGTGACAAACAAGACAATTAAGAGCAATCCTTCTCTAAACATACATCATTCTATGAGAAACCAAGTGTTTTTCGATCCTACCTCAAGTCCAACGCTCGTTGTAGTAGTCCAGCCTCGCTGATCCGGATGAGCTCCTCCTTCACTTTGAAACCTGCATACACTAACAATCAAACGATTACATAACACCTGAATATTCCATAAAACAAAGCATATTCAACATATAGACCAAGGAGTATATGAAACAATTCATTAACAACAAATCATTGAGAAGAATGGACTTATTTGTATTAAGGAAACAAAAAAGAAACCATTACAACCTGAGCCTTGGTGTTGTGCAAGTTCCTCCCAGGGTCCAGCAAGAGTTTTCCTCTACTTTGACAAGCTCACCCACTTCCAAATGAAACAAGAAAGGATGGTAATCTCTCCTCACAAGCTTCCACAAGGAAGTCCTAATTCCAGCAGCATCTACCCTTTGGAATGTTTAGCTTTCAACCTGCCCTCCCTTGGCCCAATGCCTGTATTTATAGTGTTCTAGAGGAAGTTATTCAGGTCCAACATCAATGGGATACTCCCTATTTTGGATGGGGTAGCTCCTCTCTTGATGGGATAAGTTCCTCTATCATAGGGATGCATGAACCATCTGGAGGCGCTCAATACACGTCAAACACTCTTCTAGAGGGCTCTAGAAGTGACCACAAGTAACTTTTTAAAGATGAAACTCGCGCCTTTTGACCTTTACAGGGGTACGCACCCATCCTTTGGCTTACAGAGCGTACAAGTACGCAGGCACAGTGTGTTTGGGATGCGTACACGCAGGCAAGGAGGAACCTGCGTACCCAGAGATAAACATGTTTTTTAGTGACTTTCTCTCTTTTTTTGAAGTTTGACATGAAGAGCAGAGGTATAAGGCTTGACAAGGAGGATAATATGACTATTGATTGAGCCATATTAACTGTAGATAGTCATCGTGACAAATTTCAGTGTAACACGTAGAATTTTTTAAAATAAATGTGTACAATCACTATACAATCAGCAATTCGTACTGTTGATGTGGCAGGTGCCCAGTCATAGTCAATGTTGATCAACACTCAATCCGAATTTGACAAGTGCCATGATTTTATTGGTTATCAAGTTTGGTGCATTGGCAACTTTTGATTGGTTAAAGGTGGTCCAATGTGAGGAGGGGACAAGTGGCAAGCTCGGAGGCTGCCACGTGTTCCTCCCCAAAGGACCGGTTATGGGCGTTGATAAAATTTTATGGTAGGCCTAGGGGTCGAACCTAGGACCTGCACTACATAACCTTCATGCCTTATCACTATACCATGATTGGGTTACTTAACTATTATGGGTTTCGCGCATAGTTAAATTTTAATATAGTTATAGTTGGGGCTTAGGAGGGCCAACCCATAGGCTTGCCCTCCCATGTGAACAGTCCGCGGTAAAAACTAATGGTTCGGAACCGTCGACCAACATAACTGCATAGATAATGTTATAACATGTGTCGACTATGCGAGCCAACTATTTGGAAACCATGCAGGTATTGCACTAATCGTCAGCTAACCACTGAGATTCAATGCAACATGTGTTCACTCCATGGAGACCGCCAGCATTAACGCTAATGGTTAGCATAAAACGTGCCATGAAATGAGTTTAAAAATGCTAACTCAAATTATGATTAATTAATCTAGTTTAACATTAATTAAACTCACAATTTAATTCAGCGGACTTTTGGCAGATTCCTCCACTTTCCGAAGCAACTCCAAAATTAACGAGACTAACTAGATTTCCTCCAGTTTTAGAGGAGGTTTTCTTGGAGAAAGTAGTTTTGACCATAACTTGAGCAAAATTCGACCAAATGGAGCTCAAAAAAACACGTTCCTAGCTTATTTCGACATTCTGAACACAATGAAGCAGGTTTTAGGAGCAGTAGAGCTTTGTAAATAGAATTTTTTCCATATTGAACTAATACAGAGGCCCAAGCCATGGAAGCTGGACCTAGGAGATGTATCCCAGGAGGGGTGAACATTCATCAAAATATTGTGTTAAGTGTTCATGTTGATGGTTTGTTGTACTTTTCATTGCTCTTGTTCAGCGCTTGTTTTTCATATTATTTTTCTCATGTATTTCACATCAAAATTGATAAAATTTACCTATTTCCAATCACAAACAACATAAGAGAACCATGCACATGAAGCAATTGACAAACATTTGTTTTTAAAACTAAAGTTTAAATTAGCATAGCAAAACTTACATTCAACAACACATTGCTCCACTGCTAGCGAGCCTGGTCAATACCCCGGTGGAGTTGCATGCTTCACCTCTCTGCATAAGAAGCCTTTCTCTTTTTTTAGCCTTTGTATTTTTTTAAGAGGACATTGCATAGGCACTTATTTATTTTTGGGGCAGAAGAGGGATCCTGACATATTGAGAGCGGGAGAGGTTGTTCCTTCAGAGAAACATATAATACCTCTGGCATAGGTTTTCTCATTTAGATTTTTCCCCTTCTCTATTTCTACTAGTTGGATGAGCTTGATTACACAGAGAAGAAGGTTGAGTATAGGAATGGGGTTTCCCAGTGTGGAGACAGGTTCATGGCTGGGCCAAATCTCCCCTTGCATACAACTCATATTTTCCATCAAGACTTCATCGGTTAAAGGTTACAACCAAGCACAGAGAAGATGGATGCAGGATAGGCCAAGTGCTACAGTGTCACAAGACTCTTTATATCTAAGCCACATACTCATTCAAAATAAAGGACTCATTAAGGGTAGAACTTATCTAAAAAATAAAAAAATAGCAGGATACTAAACAAATAACACTAAATGAAATGAAAATAGTAAGCAATGTGAAAAAGTAACAAGCAAGACATTAAGTTGTAAATAGACTATGTACATAGCACATGGCGTGGCCCCGGCTTACTGAAAATAATGTTTGAGATCTTGGTCATTGACAATAAGATTTTCAATCCTCCTATCAAGTGATTACAGACAGTACATGTAAGGGCCAACCTTCTCGTGGACTGTGTACGAACCAATCCATGGGGACTGGAACTTTGTATGCTTGCCTTTGTCTTCATGGGGTTTATCCCATTTCAATATTAAGTTGCCAACATCGAAGTTAGCTTTCCCTATAGACTTCTTGTCAAACCATCTCTTGGTTCAGTTCTGGTGGAGTGTAAACTTTTCTTTTTCTTTCATCCTTTCTTCATGTATTTTGTGACGTGTATCCATCCTACGTTGAACTAGTATACAAGGCTTGCCTTGGGATTCTTGATATAACTGAAGCGCAGGCAAGTAGACGTTGGGTGGTACGATGGATTCTTTCCCATAGATGAAGAAGTATGGCGAGGTACTAAGAAATGGTTTGGGTGTTACACAGGCATCCCATAAGGCATTCATCAAGGCAAAGTGTTAGTTACGCTACTCAGAGTAAATAGTCTTTTTGTTTATATGGATAAGGTTTTTGTTCATGGATTCTGCAAGACCATTTCCCTGGGGGTAGTAGTTAGATGAGTCCTTCAATATAATACCATATTTCAATGCAAAATCATAAAGCTTCAAATATGAAACGTATGTTGCATTTTCAAAAACAAGTGATACCGAAACACCAAAGCGTGAGATGATGTTCTATTGAAGGAAGATGATGACCTCCTAGTTGTTCACTTGCTTGAGAAGAATTGCTTCTATCCACTGTGTGAAGTAGTCAGTTCCTATGAAAATGTAGTGGTGTTGTTTTTATGAATGTGGGAAAATTTCCCTGATGATGTCCAAGCCCCATTGTTGGAAAATTTGAGTCACTGCAATAGGGTACAGTGGGGCTGCTGACCTTCATGTTATGTTGTTTCATCGGTGACAGACTGGGCACTTGTAGGCATAGGCGTGTGCATCCTTGAATAATGTGGGAAATAGAAACTAGCTCGCATAACTTTTAGTGTAGTGGTATTTCCCACAAAGTGACCCCCAATTGGTCTATCATGCAGATCTTGCAATACCTTCTCTGATTCATGTGCCTCAAGGCACCTGAGAAATATTATGTTACAGTGCTTTATGTAAAGAACTTTGTGCACCAACTGATATGCTAAATCTTTGAGGTTCAGTGCCCTCTACTGTCTCATCGAGAGATGAGAGGGTATGGTTCCCTGCTCAAGGCACTATCACACATCTTCGTACCAAGGGTTTTTGCATGCAGTGGGTGGTGCTCGCACAACATCATACATCTTGACTTCCTGCTCCCAACCGGCGAGCTCTTCTTCTTCCTCCTATGCATGTACTGCCTCAGCTATGAGTCCACAAAGACCATGACCCTTGATAGTGTGAACTATATTGATGTCAAGATCATACTCTTTTAAGCCTACCATCCAGTATGCATGTCGTTCACCCAACTCTTATTGTATGAGAAACGAGTGGCCCGTTGGTTGAGGCACATAGACTATGCAATGATTCTTCAACAAGTAGGGTCTAAAGTGTTTCACCACCTTGTGTACTACATATACTTGTTTGAAAACAGTGGGGTAGTTGAGTTTATGTCCTTGCATGCTTTTTCTCATGGAGGAGATAGGACATTCGTCATCAAACTCATCCTTCTGAGCGAGTACTGCATCAAGTGATTTGTCAGAGGTGAAGGTGTATAGAAGTAAATCTTTGTTGAAATCTAGGTCATAGAGTGTTGGTGCTTCTACAATAGCCTGCTTGATACAGTTGAATGTGTGCTTTTCCCTCTTACCCCAGCCGTAGATTACATCCTTCTTAATCGCATCTTGCATTGGTTTTACAATTTGCGCATAATCCAAGATGAACTTCCGAAGGAACTTTATCTTTCCCAAGAAGGATTGCATTGCTTTCTTGTTGACTGGGTGAGAGATCTTTGTAATAGTTTGGACCTGGTCTAGATCATCCTTAATCCCACTTTTGGCAATGATGTGCCCAAGTAGGTTCCCCTCAAAAACTGTAAATATGCTCTTTTGGGATTCAAGGAAATTTTCCAGCATTGATCAAAAATATTATTCAGATGGCGTATGTGGTCTTCCCATTTTCTTGAAAACATCATCACATCATTGAGGTACACCATTATGCTATGTCCGATGAGTCCACGAAAGTTGATGTCCATGGTGTGCTGAAAGGTTGTGCCCATATTCACAAGCCCAAATGGCATTCTTTTGTATGCAAACGTACCCCACTTGTTATGGAAAGTATTTGCTACCAAGACATGATTATATCTTGAAAACCTATCAAGTAATGAAGACATATGTGCTCCAGATATTGTCTGCAATATGTGCTCCATAGATGGCACGGGATAATCTTCTTTATCCGAGGCATGGTTCAAGTGACAGAAATCAACACACAAGCAAATTTCCCCAAACTTCTTGCATACAATAACAAGGTTTGAAACCCATGTAGAATGATGAACTCTATATATGATCCGTGCATCCAACAGCTTTGTAAGCTCTTTCTGTATGAGAGGTTCAAGTGATGGATGTACTTTCCTTAGTTTCTATTGATATGGCTTGACCCCTTCTTTGATCTAAATGATATGTTGGATTATTCGTGTGTCATAAGTTTTCAAATCATCATATGTCCACGCGAACACATCCTGGTATTGTTTTAACAAGTGGACACAGGCTTACCGCTCCTTCTACATGCAACACATACCAAGATTGATGAACTCCGGATCTTGTTTTTTTCCCAAGATAATCAATTCATTCATCATGATAGAGTTGTGGGTTTTCTTGTTCCTTGGCCCATAAAAGAGGTCTTGCAAGTCATAGACATTTTCCAAAGATACCACACCCTTGGGGATGAGGTTGCCTTTCTTATTACCAGCCTTAGCTTGCAGAGACTGCTCATGCTTGTCTTCATCAATCCCCGCATCCTTGAATATATTAGCATTGGCGATGAAATGTAGTATCTCTTGATCATCATCAAACACGTGTAAATTAGCCATGTTATCCGGGATAGAAGGTCTGTAAAAAATTTCAACAGTAAATCTATCCCTAAGTGTTGACATTCTAGAAATTGCATTTGCTAAAGCATTGGCAGTTGCATTATGTGTTCTTGGTACAACAGTGATATTAAATGCTTGGAATTTAGATATTAGTCACCATACCTCTTGCTCGTAACTTTTTAGATGAGGTGATAAACAATGTATGATGTTACATACTTGTCGTACCACTATTTATGAATTACCTACCACTTTGAGTGTGACCATGTTGAGGCTTATGGCTTTTTGCAGGCCCAAATAGAGTGCTTCGTATTCAGTAGTGTTGTTTGTGCACTCAAACTCCGTCTCTGATCCATTGAAGTACATGCTCCACAACTCGCTTGTACACAGGTCGTTCGACGCGCTTTCAATACTGTTACCACGACTACTGCAACTACCACTGCTATTACTATTACAATGCACTATACAGGTTTCATTTCCATCAATTGGGCAAGGAAAGAGACCCAATTTTGTGTCTAATGGGGTCATTGTTGACCATGCGAGATAAAACCGTAGCATTGTTTCCAAGAGGTAGTTGTCGAACATGAGTTCTGTAAAGGCCAACAGTTCATTATTTCCAATAATGGGAGGACATTAGGCCTCATGTATCTCTTGGATAACACCCAGACTTGATTTCTTTTTCCCTTGTACGGAATCCACATGTGGGACAAGTATGTAGCAAAGTATCCATTCATCTTGCTAGACCAGTCTCTGTTGAGAAGTAATTTGTATGCTTCTGGTATGTCCATAACAACAATGTTTATGCACTAGTGAACTTAGTTGTCATGAGATAGTTATATGATTACATTGCAAAGTTCACCAATGGCTGGTACACATTTCCGATCGAGTTGGATGATCTGCACGGATGTCTTGCTCCATTGCACATTGATATTCTTAGCAATGGAGAGTGGCATGACATTGGCTGATGCGCCAGAACCAAACAAAACATTGTGAACATTACAGTTGAATATTTCAAATGATAGAAAGAATGGAGGGAAAATAGATTTTTCTTCTTCCATCCAGAGTGTGTTTAGCATAGTTGTGAGTGATCCGAGATATGTTCTTGCTCCCTTGCTGGTAGTGGTTTCGTTGTCTGTAGATGTCTTCCCTAGGGTGCACAGTAGGATGTTCTGTTGTCCTTGAATCTTAGCCAACTCAAACAAACTGATGTTTTCGTGAGTCTTCTTCATGTCTTCCACAATATTGTAATCAAGGGCAGGTAGACTCGCCGAGTTATCTAAGGTTAGACTGATGTTCGTGTTGTCTAGCTGAGTGTTCTGCAGTTTTTTTCTCATGGACATAATCTTGTCCATCGTTGTCTTCCTGGGCTTTCTTTGTGTTTTCTACTTTTGGACAGCTGCTGGATCAACCTTCCTTAGTAGTTCGAGTTTTTACTTCATCTCCCCAACTATAAGGGGAGCCCCTTTACTTCTGAGGTTGTAACAATCATTTTGCTTTGGGCACTACTTCTCAGTGTTTTTTTTCTACGCTGCTTGCGATCATTGATACATGTTAATCACCTGCCCAGCGCTTAAGGCTTCATTAGGTGAAACATATTCTTCATCATCTATGTCTCCTGGTTATCCCTACACACTGCTCTGTATGTTTGTCATGTGGTCACATATGGAGCCTGCAACTCATTTCTAGTTTGAACAAGACCCTTTTGGGTTCTTATCTTCATGAAATGAGAAAAATTCGTTACTCATGCAATTTTCTAACTATAACACTAGATTAGAGCTCTACGTAGTTTTTCCTAGGAAGCAGTTGCTACCTAATGACATGCTTCCTTGTCTTTGTCTGTGTAGTTGGCTACTCATAGATGTGTGCACTGTTCAATGTTTGAGATCAGACACTTTTGTTGTCAAGTTCTTGAAAAAGTGAGTGGAGGTTTCAATATCACTTGTTTCCTTGTCTCTACCCTTGGTCGTCGCAGCCTGGGGCTTCCTGCTCACATATTTGGAATCCTTCTTTTGCTCATCATCCTTGATGACTCCAATTGCATATAGGTATTTTTCAATAGTGATTGCCTCTTCACATTTTTCTAAGAGTGTTGGTTTTGCAGCTCCCTTGACAAACTACATAATGCTAATCGACAGTGTAGACATGTAGTAGTTGACAACGATGGAGTCATGAGGCTTCATGTCTACTGAAAACTTGTCCAAAATGTGCAGAAACCTCTAATTGAAATCTTTTACTTTTTCTTTCCCCTCCATCTTCAAGCTTCCCAACTCTTTGAGCAACATCGCTGGGGTCTTGTCATCAACAAAATTTTCAAGAAACATGCGTTTGAGTGTACCCCAATTATGGATGGAGTTGGCAGGAAGGATTTGATACCATACTACTACATGATCATCTAATGTACATGGAAAAAATCTACATGCAGTGTTATCGTATCATACCTCGAGTGTCTTCAGTTGTAGGTAGAATTTTTCCAAGTGATCTTCTACCTTCACTATGCTATCAAGGTTGAACTTTGTGAGAATTCTCTCTTAGTGCTTCGAAATCCTATTCAAAGAATCCAGGAAAGATAATGGTCCCTGAGTCATCCATTCCAAGTTTTGGTCAGCCATGTCTTCTTGTTCTTCATCCTCCTCCTCTTCTTCAGAAGCTTACGATTCCAACTTTGAGTTTATTGGTTCGTCTCCATGTCTGCTTCCTCTGTTGCCTTCCCCTCTGCCTCCTATATTGGAATATAATCCCAAGATCATGAGGGTGCCTCATTCTCCCTATCAGATGACTAGAGGTTCCTCTCCATTGTCAATAGCTTCTGCCAAACCTTTGAGTGTGGCAAGAACTGATTCTTCCACTGATGATACAACAACTCTTGTGGGAGTGGTTTTTGGCTTTCTTGATGAGTATTGAAGATATTGTATTCCTGGGATCAGTCTAACTGCTTTTGCAAACTGACAGGTGATGGGACGGATGGAGCATAGGTGTTGATACGAGATTTCACGTTCATGTATGGGAGGTGAGGAGTAAACAACTTCAGAGTCATGCGTAGGATAAAGGGAGTTCGAGTTACTGCCTTGACCAGATGATTGATGAGTGGGTGTGAGAGGATATTCAGCCATAAACAACTGGCTTCCCTCCTTCTAGCACCAAAAATGTTGATGGTGTTGGACTTGCCAACATTCATGGGATCTCCTAGATATGAAGTCCCAACTAGACCTCACACTATTTGGTGTTGGAGTCCTATCTAGTATATGATGGCCCAGTTGCCATTTGTCTTAAAGGTTTTCCTTATCTCGTGCTTGTCAGCACATGAGAGTGGTATGATTTGTCTTTGAGGTTCACATTCTTGGTGAGTGCTAGTGTTGCTTGTGTTAAGGTCCTTTCACCATGGAGAGAGAGGGTGGAAGTGAGTCTCTAGTCGAAAGGGAAGAATCCCAACTCTGTTAGAGGCACACAACACAATAGGACATGTGTAGCTTCCTAAGGAGTAGTCCACATGGATGTGTGAGTCACAACACACAAGAGGGATAGCACGTAC
Source organism: Pinus taeda (assembly GCA_000404065.3). Classification (NCBI taxonomy): domain Eukaryota; kingdom Viridiplantae; phylum Streptophyta; class Pinopsida; order Pinales; family Pinaceae; genus Pinus; species Pinus taeda. Next base: position 48,424 of record APFE030942956.1, read on the forward strand.
AACACTCATCAGAGAAATCTGCATGAGTGTGATGGTCATTATAGAAAGTTTATGGGAAGGTTCTTGCTAATGTCTGGTGAGGTAGCCCACATGAGCAATAGATCATTAACAACTTATACAACACATTTTCATAAGTATATGTATTATAGAAACCGAAGTAGTTCAATTGTTTTAACATAGGTTAAAGAAACATGCCTTACAAGTGTTCCAAGATTAGTCTTACAAACAATTACAATATATGTGAGAAAATGTGTTGGCCTGCTATTAGGCTTCTGAATTAAGTGAAATTTCCAAGTCACATCGTTACACCATACATCACTAACCTCGTAAGAGGGGTGTTGGAGAAACTTCTCACTCCTCAAAGAAAAGACTACAAACTCTCAAGGCTACAAGAGGGGAGCCAAGGTGAAAGTCTTTTGCATGTACAAATGCGGGGTATTTATAGCCAAAGGTAACACTAGCCCTTATCGTTGTTCAACATCCCTCATGACTATTTGACTTATTTGACTCTTCAACTTTACATGTCTCTTCATATTACATGTGGGACTCTTGGACTTCCACATTACATTACATTGACTTACAACAATATGGCCCACAGTAGTGATCTGGCCGACATGACTCATGACACGACTTGACATGATAGTGCTGGTATGTTCATGTTGTTGGTGTCCATGTTGAGCTGTAGTACTACTAAGGGATGGATGTGATCTTGATGTATCATAGCTTCACCTTCACATGGCAACGTGTGTGGAGTCTTCGATGGTTTTGGTGTTCGCTTGATGTTTGATGTGAGCGTTGCTCACTTGCTTGTGCTTTGGTATGCTTCGCATGTTCCTCTATTCATGAAAAAATGTCCATGCATGCTTCGTCCATTCGCAAAAAGATCTCCTTGCATGCATTGTTCATTTTTCCGTTCATGAACACATCTCCTTGCATGTGGTCTCCTTGTTCATCACATCCACCATCGCATCATGTCTTATGCATTGTACCTATATCTATTATCACTCATGACGAGATGACATCAAATCCATAAATCTCCTAGTCTACCATGATGCATTGTCATTTTCTTTGGACGTAGGTGACCGAGAGAGAGGAAAAGGCTATGAAATTGCACAAGGAAGATTTCAAGTTAGGATGTGGGCTCTGGACACTGCTAGTGAAAACTATGCATAAGTCACTGGGAGGCTGAGATGGCCAATCCAGATCAGCAGTGACTGTGTGCGGGATCTGGCTTGGCTAGGAGAAGATTTGCGCAATTTTTTGGGTGAAGTAGTGCAGGAAGCAGAGGAGCTTGGTAGAAAAAACTACAAAAGTTCCTCCAAGGAGCTGGCAGTAGGCTGTAGGAGGCTTGCTAGGGAAAAATGAGCATTTCTTGCAGGGAGTTAGTAGTAGGCTATGGGAGGATTTTTCCGGTACAAATTCTGGGAGACTGGCCTACTGAACATCCCATCGCAGTTTCTGAGCTGAGTCAGATACTGGGCTGCTAAACATTCCATCATAGTTTCTAAGCTGAGAGGAATGTTGGGTAGTTGCTAGATTTCTCTTGAAAACTGGGCAGTTTTTTGGGTGAGCAACAAGTTGGCTGACTGGGTGACTAACTAGAAAAACTACGCAATTTTTTGTGGGAGATAGTGATGGACACTGGGTGTCTATCCAACATGTCTGCGCATTTTCTTCAGTCAGTAGAGTAGGCATGCTTGACAAATTTTGCATAATTTTTCATGGAGTGAATCCTGGGATCACTGGCTGGTCAAAATCTCTAGTTGACCAGCTGGAGGCTTGCTTGATTTTCTTTTAGGTAGCACAAATTGGAATGGCGTGTTGAGAAACTTCTGGGTTGTTCGGGGTGACAGTCGATTCTAGGATTACATAGTGCAGACTTCCTGGGAGGCAGCCTCAAGCTCTGCGCAATTCTAGTATGTAGTACACAACCATTGAGAGTTGAAACTACGCAGTCTAGCTCAACGGATGTCTCGTTGTTGGAGGATGGTCTGGTCGACATAGCTTCAACAAAATGACTAAGTGTTTGAACGAATGATTTCATAAGTGCATGACCTCGTGAACATACAATCAAACCATCAAGACAGCATACACTCAGTATGAATGATCGACGGTGTGAGCGACAAGCACAACACTTGTGATAGATTGTTGAACGACCATGGCGATGCTTGCACAACAATGCATACAACTTCGTGTGTGAGTGCAAAGGATGTTTACATAGAAAATACATCTTTTACACATGAAGTGGGACCTCGTGCATGGCTAGAACACGACTGCAAACATGGCATTATAACCAACATGCAAAAAGATGTTCATTAAACGGTTAAGTGAGGAGGGTGCAAAGACTCAACTCAATCTCATAGGATGAGCTCAAATGTTTGCAAACATCAAGAAAAACTCAAGGAAGGCTTTGAAATTAAATGCAGGCCAAATTTTTGGAGGGTGTTGTAGCCGCTACAACATGATATTACACATAAATCCTATGGGTCTAGGTAGATAACAATGTTATTAAGTTGTGATACAAATTTCACATGTAAAGTTAATAGAAAGATGTAAATTATACACATTAAATCTTTAAGAAAGGAATAAATAAATGATATTTCTCTAAACACATAATTAATAATGTATTTAATCATTCTGGCTCAAGTAGTAGCATAAACAAATCATATATGACTATACTAAATTCACAATCATGGGAAACATAGCCTATTTAACATCTAGAAGGGCATATCACAAGAGTATAAATTGTGCATGATAATCACAGAGTTGCCTAGAATTTCAAAAACCAATTTCCCTGAAGTTGTGATAGGGAAAAAAAAAGAACAAAGGCCAAGAAGCATGATAAGCCTTGAGTAAAGTAGTGCAGAAAGAAAATGGTGATAACAAAATTATTTGAGATGAACATGGTTATGTAGGACCACTTGTGGAAATCATTCATCATGAGCCCAACATATACATTAAAATTCGAAGAATTGTAATAAGCAAAGAAAATTATGGCAGAGTTTACCTTAAATATAATGATCATCTCATTAACACTAAACATGATAAATTATCGAGTGTATTGATATAAAAAGACTCCCAACAACGAGAAGGAATAACCCTAAATGGTTTACAAAGGATTTTATAAGCATAGCGAATCAAAAAGTCAAATACAGTAGCATAGTCATGACTAGAGCGTAAGTGATATGTTATTCATAGTAGAGATATTAGAACAAAGATAAATATGTCCTCTAGAGTGGATGAATAAATTATAACTTTATAAATTAAGCAGCGTGCTGCATAAAAATGTTCGAAGGGAACAAAATTAAATCCTTGTCAAGATACAGCCAGACTAGCAAAATTGTAGCTCCTTAAATGGAGACATGTTAAATTGGAAGATACATGAAGACAAGGGGAGCCTCAAGTCATGGAGGCAGAGTAAAAAATGGATGGGGTAAAAATTGTATCCCCTCAAGAACCCAGTAACACATCGTGAAAATTCTTGTATCAGTAGTAAATAAAAATTAAAGCATTAAACCTCAAATGATTTCATCAATCATAATAAGATTCTTTTTCCAACCATATTATTGGAGTGAGGCACTAAGAGGAAAGGGGTTTGAGCCACAGAATGAAGCTGAAAGAAGTCAAGTGTGATTTTAGCACGCATGTAGCAGGGACAAGTGGTATGCAAGAGGGATAGTAGGTTGAGAGGTACCTGTACCTATCCAAATCCAAAGACAGGGGAATAAATTAAATAAAACTAGCATTCGATAAAAATCATTAGACAATACCTCTTAACCCTAGAAATAAATTCATGGCAAGACTCGCCATACTTGCACCAAGGCGCACGATGAAGGCGGTTTGGAGATGAACGAAATTTGGAATTCTAGATCATGAGAAAAATGGTTAATGAGGGAAGCAAGTTATGTATTGTTGCAAATAAATGCTATTAAAGCCCCTAGTTTCCCAGAAAGACACATACCATGGGTTCAGAGGAAAGATTGTAGCCATGGCAATAACTCCTTAAGCCCCTTCCTGCACCTTCAATTTGTTGGCATTATGATACAGGTGTTGTCCTTGATGGCAACTCATTCAAATGAAAGATCACAGTGTAGTAGGTCAACAATAAATAATTACAAATCAGATTCCAAAGAATGAAGAAAGAGAGGTATATGCAGGTTCACCTTGTCCAAGTTGCATATACATGCAGGTTTACTGCAAAAAAGGAGCATATACATACACACACATGTTCATAGAAGGAAAAGCGTGTATATCTTGGAAAACCAAAACTTTTTGGTCCAAGGTATTTGAGCCAAGGTAATTGGTCCGAGGTATTTGGTCCCAAGTATTGGTCCTAAGTAGTTTTGGTCCATGGTATTGAGAAAGGCCTAAAACTATATGAGGAGAAGATCATTAGGCCAAGTGTGTGCAAGAATTTGAATATCTTATGAAGTGTTGCAAGTTAATAAGATTCTGATGGTTTTCTTGATCTAATCTAAGGATGCACCTATATGGCTAATGAAGGTTGATGGATTGGGATCATAAAGGCTTAAAGTATTATCATTATGTGGTTTGATCCTGAACTGTCTAGATTTGAATATTGATGCATTTTTATTCTGTAAATGTGATGATCTAGGTATGACTGAAGTCTGGAATAGTTGTGATGTTTTAAGTTAGCATTTACAGATCTGTACGCAGTTTCACTTTAGTAAAAGAGCGTATACATGCTAGTTCAGCATATCAAAGTAGCGTATACATAACAAATTTGAATTTTCAGATTTGTACGCTAGTTCCTTTTGGTAAAAGTGTGTATACACGCTAGTTCGACACATGGAAATAGCATATACCTTATGAAGTATGTTTCAATTGTTTCTGTTTTCTGTTGCAAAGTTATGGGTTTTGCTTTGGGTTCTGGTGGCTGTATTCTCGCGACAGTGTTTTGAATGATCAGATTGATTGATTGTGATTTTCTATAATGATGATGGGTTGTCAAGTGATTGATTGGTTCAGTTGAGTGATGATTGCGTTTCAGTGATTGGTTGATGCAGATGTATTTGATGGTTGTATTGCAGTTATGATTTTCTGAGTGTCAATGTTGTTGATGGATCAAGTATGAAAATTGAATTAAACATGGCCTTCAGATTGTGGTGTTGTGTTCCAAGAGTATCCAGTCTAAAAATTCATGAAACTTGGTCCCTGGTGGAGGAGTGGAGTTTTTTGCAGGCTGGCACCTACGTACTAGTAAACATATTGGCTAGTACAAGAGTTAGGGGGTTGTAGCTCCCTTCCAATAGTAACTAGAGAACGAGAGAAGGTTCTATCCTTCTGCTATGAGTCTGTACTAGTACAAGATTGTAAAAAATTCTTTTTATTATTAAAAGAAGATGGAGACAACAGCAGCAGGTGGTTTTTACCCACATTGGGTTTTCACCTTATATCTTGGTGTTCATGTATGTTGCTTATATGTGATGCTTTATTATGATTTTATTGCACTGTCTAATAAATCTTTGATATACTGGTTTAAGCTCAATACGTAATAAATTGTCTAAATCAAAAGTTCTTTGCATATACGTTAAGTATAGTCGCATGTACACGTTAGTTCACTTAAGTGAAGTAGCATATATAAATCTGTTTGGAAAATAAAATTATAGATCTGATAATAATGATTCACCCCCCTCTCAGTATTATTTCCAACACAATGGAAACATGTCCAGATCCCTACATATTCATGGCACAGTCAACCTTGTAGGGATGATATATACTTAAGAATACAAATACAAAAAAAAGAAAGTTTGAGATACTAAGCAAGGGTTACCTGAACAAGGTAGGAGGCACTTGTTTCGCTGCATTGTTGCTTCTTGTAGCCTTCACCAGAAGCAACATGGCTTGTGAGAAGACTTGCTAACTCATTCATTTCCCCAAAGAAAAATTCCATGAGGGTCCATAAATTTTGCTATGGACGTGGGCAATCGTAGCAGATAGAGGATGGGGTGACAATGGTAGAATTTAGTGCACAGAAAACCAGTGGTATGGCATAAACCATTGAGGGTAATCTTCCATACTTTAGTGGTAGAGTGCCTAACAAAGTCCCATCTCCGTGGTGAGGAAGAGATCCATGTGGCTAAGCGCACTGGCATACAAAATAGGGTATGTGGAGCTCACTCGAGACATTAAGTGTGTGCAAGGGTACAAGTGTCACATGAAGCAGCATCGAAACAGGAGCTCGTGGGTACCAACGCTTGAGAGGAAGTAAATGTTCATCAATGAAGGCATTAATACCTAATCCCTTGATCCATTATATTAGTTAAATCACCATAACATCTAGCCAGAAATGCAAGAGGTAACATAAAGGTTTAGTTTATCAATAATTAAACCACCGATTGGGGATTTAAAACAATGATACAAAACGATTTTATTAATGGGCATCAGTGATACATAACTATATGGTGGCAAGGATACCTATAGTGACTCATGTGTTGGTAGGTTGATCAGTTCGTCATAACCATTGCTTAATAGGGGTCACCTTGATGTTAAAAGAGGACATGAGGAAACTCCATGTAAGCAATTAATAAAAGGGTCCAAGTCATTTTTATCACCCCTGCAGTAAAGAAAAAAAATTATGTTAGAAGGTTCATGACATCAGATAAAAACTTACAACCTTGAATAGATTGAAGGTAAGGGGGAAATTACAAAGAGCTCAAAGCAAGTACTTGCATTATAATGGTCGCATGGTTGGGTGCACAACTGAGTTACTAACCCTGACTATCTATGCAGAGGCATACAAGTACACTTGAGATAGAAGATTATGGAGATATCGAAGACACGGAGACATTATTGCATAGTTGTACGTTGAATGAATCCCACCTGCCCTACGCTAAAATAAGGTTATTTGTTGGATGGCTATATAGTTATCATATGGTATGTATTACTACTTCTTAGTTTGTTACATATAAATAAGGTTTTTTTGTGTTGGCGTTAAGCAATCAAAGACTCTACATCGTATCGGAAGTTATTTATTGTGCGTTGGTGGCAGAAACATTCACATATATTCTGTAATGGCTATATTAATACATGGCAACGTTATCAAGTGTGAGAAGGTTCTATTCATTCACTGGCATGAAATTACTATTATTTCAGTATTTGGAATAACGTATGGCACAACTGTTGGCACAGTGTCATTATGGTCTCAGTATTTGGTACAGTATCTAGCAACATTATTTTATAAACAATGCTCTTATCTCACGGTATCATGCAACATTCATTAGTACATTAGAGAGGATTAAAAAAGGAGAGATCATTGTCAAGCTTTGGAGAGCGTTAAAATAATTCTCATTTGGACCAGGATTATTCTCATGCACCTTTGGAACAACATTATCATTTTCAGCAACATTTTTAGAGAAACGATCATTTTTTAAGCAGGCCAACATTAATGCTTTCAGTGTTATAGTATTAATTCCTTAAGTTTAAATTGTTCATTTATATTGTGTTGCCAAATAGGAGGGGTGTTAATATGAGAACAACATTGATTACAGTCATATTGTTATCGAAATCACCAGGCTATCTTCAATTCAATTACTGTGAAATACCATCACCAATGCAAAACATTAGCAACATTAATTCGTTTATACATTGATTTATGGAGAGAATGGAAAAGATATATTTCAACATTATATAGTAGTGTGTCTACTGGGAGAAAAATAATATAGTGTGATAATACAATAGTATTGAAGCATGTTAATGTGTTGAAGGATGATTCCATGGACAATTGATCCATGATGGTCATGACCTTGATGAGCTTGGTGATGGTGGATGTGAATAAAGTCATAATTGGGGACCAGTCAGATGCCATATGGGTAGTAATTAAGCCTTTTGCAGAATGAGATTTGAAATATGCCATGGTAGCTGTAGTGCTTTTGTTCGTTGGGGGCTTTGATTAATAGCGCAAGAGTCCTTGATGATACCTTTAAGAGGCTCCTTGGTGTGCTCAACATGTTGGACGTTGTAGTAGAAGTTAGAATGACTATATATATCATGGGAACCCTTCTGTCACGCCCCAATATTTTTTTTTGTTTAATTGGGCACGTGCGGCACCGCCCGAGACACTAAGGCAACCCATTTTAAGTGGCTCTACGGACTACGCCTCACTTATCCTTAAGTAATTAATATGACAACAATTTTTTATTAGTTTATAAACCCATAAAAAACGCATATAAAATTTATCCAAGCAATAATAAACTCCTTTTATTATTATGATAAAATGATACAACTGAAGGGCGACCATTCGTGCTTATCGCACAACGGTCCGCCAACCTTCTTTCAATACAATATCCCAACTATCGGCCATTGTCCACCTTGTTGAATATCAGAACTGATATCGTTCAGCGGGCGGGCGCTCCTCGCACGTCCCGCGCCCACTATACTCCTGAACGTATCGTTCACACGATGTACCCAACTGTCGTTTGCCCGACTGTTACTTCCCAACAGACGAACTCGTGTTGGTCTCCACCAAACTGTTGTCTTCGTACCACTATGCGAGTCTACCTGATACACCAACTGTATTCTGTCCGACTGTCATATGCTAACTCGTGACTATTCGTTCAACTGTCGCCCCGTGTCCGTCGCCCGACCTTCGAACGCTCCCCACAAAGACTGTTTGTCTGTGCCCAATTAAATCCGAACATTGCATGTCATAACCCAACTGCACCTCCGTTCGACTTAACTCGGCCTTTAAATTATCTGTCCGCCCAAACCCGAAGTCTGTCGTACCCAAGACTGTAATCTTCGTTGCACTTAACCGATCTTCGTTCGCTGCGTTCAACCCGATCTTCTCTCCTTTGCCCGCACCCATGGGCTCATATGGTTGCTCTAGATGCGCACTCCATATAATGGATGTGAATATTGATGCCCAAATGTTTCGTGCTCCTCGCATATATATATGCGTCCACGCCGATTTGGGTGAGGGGTGTCGGTGGCAAGCCGACCCCCGATTTTGTAATGTTTGTCCCTTTTCCGCTAAAGCCAACATGCATTACTATTTCGAACCGTCGTGATTCTTTTAACATCCAAGGGTCGGCTCTCTAATTGATCGAACCGCCCTTTATGTGGGCGGGCTCCCATCCCATCGTTTCTCATGGTCGGCCCGCCCCTTTATTATTTTTAATTATTGGAGAGGTGCGCGCCCGAACGGGGCCGTGCCTTTGTGCCGAACGCCACGTCGTTACATCCTCCCCCACCCGAAGTAATTGTCATCCCGACACTCCCTGCTTGTTCCCGAACTTGCCGTTCGAACCTGGTAATCTTCCTTCTCCACTTCCATAGAGAATCTTCTGTCTCCCAGCTTTCCTCCGGCACCCCTTTCCACTTAACGAGGTATTCCCGCCTCTGGTGGCAGCCAAGACCCGTGGTGCGATAGCTTAGTATCTTTTCCAACTCTAGTCCTGGTTTGTCCATTATCCCGGCTGGCCCTCTTGGGGGTTCAACTCTCACTAGATCATTCGAGTCTAGTCGGCATTTCTTCAGCTGACTTACATGAAAAACTGGGTGTCTCATGCGTAAGTGGCGCGGAAGCTCAAGCTTATAAGCAACTTCCCTGACCCGCTTTTCTATCCGGAATGGCCCCTCGTATTTCCGCTGCAATTTGGTAGTAGTCCCTTTCGCGGGCTGCCACTGCTCCCCGGTGATTCTGAGGAACACCATATCTCCTTCATTAAACTGCGCCTCTCGTCTCCCCCGATCAGCAAACTTTTTCATCCTCCTTGCAGCTTCATGCAAGCGCAACCGTGCAAACTCTATGGTCTCTTCCCATGCCTTCACAAACTTCCTTGCATTGGTACTCCTCAAGCGACCTGCTGTTTCTACGGTGTGTGGTGTCACTGGTACCTGCCCATTTACCAACTCGAATGGGCTATACCCTGTTGCGGAACTCTTCTGCATATTGTAGCTGAGCTGAGCAATATCTAAGAGTTCGGGCCAATTTTTCTGATCAGCCGCAACGTAGTGTCTCAAGTAATCCTCCAGCAATGCATTTATACGTTCAGTCTGCCCATCTGTTTGTGTATGGTAACTCGAACTCATCAGCAATTCTGTCCCCACTACTTTGAATAATAACGTCCAAAACAATCCCGTGAATCGAGTATCTCTGTCACATACGATACTCATCGGCATTCCCCAATACTTCACCACGTACTTGAAGAATAGTTCGGCAGCACTCTCAGCTCCACATGGTATCTTCGTTGGGAGGAAGACGGCATACTTAGAGAAATATTCGACCACGACCATAATCCCATTATACCCTTGAGCCTGAGGTAGAGAGACAATAAAGTCTATGGAGACACTCACCCAAGGTCTCTCGGGGATAGGTAGAGGCTGTAACAACCCTCGCTGCCTTTGATGATCTAATTTGTCCTGCTGAAAAATAATACATGTGTGTACATATTCCTCTACTTCCTCTCGCATTTTTTCCCAAAAGAAGCCCCTTTCAAGTAGGGCTAAGGAATGACGCTGTCCCGGGTGTCCTGCCCATGGAGAGTCGTGTCATTCTCTTAGGAGTTGTCTCCTAAGACCCGATGCCTTTGGAATGTAGAGTCGATTCCCAAAGAACAAATAGCCATCTCGAAGGAATAACCTGCGAGTTTTTCCTTCCCCTATTTGCTTCATTATATTCTGTGCCACAGTGTCGGTTCTCAAACTTTCCTTCAACCTATTCTGCATTTCCTCCGTCATCTGTATTCGACTCCTACTCCTTTCCGCTCGGTCTTCTCCTTCCAATGGTGCAAGTTGTCCTTTTCTACTGAGGGCATCTGCTACTACATTGTGCTTTCCTGGACGGTATTCAATTGTCATGTCGAATTCTGCCAAGAAGTCTTGCCACCGGGCTTGCTTTGATGAAAGTTTCGGTTGTGATGCAAAATATCTGGCTGCGACGTTGTCCGTTTTGAAAACAAAAGGCTTCCCCACTAGGTAATGCCTCCAGATCTGAAGACAATGGATGATAGCGGTCATCTCCTTCTCATGGACTGGATACCTCTGCTCCCTCTCCTGCAACTTCCGGCTTTCGTAGGCTACTGGATGCTCATCTTGCATGAGGACTCCACCTATCGAAAAGTCTGACGCATTTGTGTGTACCTCGAACGGCCTCTCAAAGTCAGGCAGTTTCAGCACTGGTGTTGTCACCATCCGTTTCTTCAACTCGTCAAATGCCTTTTGACATTCTCCTGTCCAACACCACTTTTGGTCCTTCTTGAGTAGGTCTGTCAATGCCGAAGTTATTTTGGAGTACCCCTCTACAAACCTTCGCTGATAGTTGGTCATCCCCAGAAATACCCTCATGTCGTGAACATTCTTTGGCTCCGCCCAGTCTTCGATAGCCTTGATCCTGCTTGGCTCCATCCGAATGTACCCCTGTCCAACGATGTGTCCCAGGAATGGCATCTCCGTTTGAGCGAATACACATTTGGATTTCTTCAAGAACAGATGGTTCTCTCGTAGCGCCTTGAAGACCATTGCCAAATGTCTCTTATGGTCCTCCATGTTGTCGCTATAGACCACTATATCATCCAGGTACACTACCACGAACGAGTCCAGATAGGGTCGTAGGACATCATTCATCAAGGTGCAGAATGTCGCGGGAGCATTACATAACCCAAACGGCATAACAAGGAATTCAAAGCTGCCATACCTTGTCACGATTGCGGTCTTCTTCTCATCTCCTTCGGCGACTCGAACCTGATAATACCCCTGCCTCAAGTCTAGCTTGGAAAATACCCGAGATTTTGCAAGCTTGTCGAAGCAGTCCGCAGCTAATGGCAAAGGATACCTATTTCTTATCGTCTGCTTGTTAAGTGCACGATAATCGTAGCACATCCTTAGCTCATTGCTATCCTTCTTTCGCTGGAATAACACAGGGGCTCCATATGGGGACCTTGAAGGTCTAATGAAACCGGCCTCAGCTAATTCTTTTAGCTGTCGTTTCAACTCCTCCAATTCGGGTCCAGACAACCGATAAGGTGCCTTTGCCGGGGGCTCCTTTCCAGGCTCTAGTTCAATGTTGTGGTCTACCGTACGTCTTGGTGGAACTTTCTTCGGAAGCTCATCAGGCATCAGATCGGCATACTCGGCAAGTACGTCAGAGATCTCAGCTGGGGCAGGTACCTCTTCCTGGTCCTCGTCAACTCCTTTGCATACCACCGCATATGTCTCCATGTCTGGCTCCTTTACCGCTCTTCCCAAGCTTAGTGCAGAGACGTGCTGCACACTAACTTCCCTCCTTTGCCTATGTGTAGGCAAGGTCCAAGCCCGTGTCTGACCAACCAATATCACTTCATCGCAGAAGGGAACAACAATGGCTTTGTTACCCTTCAAGAAGTCCTGTCCAAGTATTACGTCGAAGTCATTCATTTCCATAACTGTGAAATCTAACTGACCCGACCATTCTCCCGCTCGTGTTGGCACCTCGTGTGCCAGCCCCGTCACCCTGGCCTTGGAGTTCGCTGCTTTGACTTCCATTTTAGATGGAAGGATTGTCAGTCCTACTGCTCTTGCCAGCCGTGTGGTCATAAAATTATGTGTGGCTCCCGTGTCTACAAGGGCTTGGACGGTTTTCCCGTGGATCACCAAGTCCACGAACCCCAAGCTGTTCAGCCATGCTTTCCCTATAACTTTGTCAGCTTCGCCCATCATAAGCAACCCTGTTTCAGCAAGCTTCTTCATACTTCCCCTGTCGTGAGCAACCTTTGCTCTGATACCATCTGTCACGCCCCAATCTTTTTTTTTGTTTAATTGGGCGCGTGCGGCACCGCCCGAGACACTAAGGCAACCCATTTTAAGTGGCTCTACGGACTACGCCTCACTTATCCTTAAGTAATTAATATGACAGCAATTTTTGATTAGTTTATAAACCCATAAACAAATGCATATAAAATTTATCCAAGCAATAATAAACTCCTTTTATTATTATGATAAAATGATACAACTGAAGGGCGACCGTTCGTGCTTATCGCACAACGGTCCGTCAACCTTCTTTCAATACAATATCCCAACTATCGGCCACTGTCCACCTTGTTGAATATCAGAACCGATATCGTTCAGCGGGCGGGCGCTCCTCGCACGTCCCGCGCCCACTATACTCCCGAACATATCGTTCACACGATGTACCCAACTGTCGTTTGCCCGACTGTTACTTCCCAACAGACGAACTCGTGTTGGTCTCCACCAAACTGTTGTCTTCGTAGCACTGTGCGAGTCTGCCCGATACACCAACTGTATTCTGTCCGACTGTCATATGCTAACCCGTGACTATTCGTTCAACTGTCGCCCCGTGTCCGTCGCCCGACCTTCGAACGCTCCCCACAAAGACTGTTTGCCTGTGCCCGATTAAATCTGAACGTTGCACGTCATAACCCGACTGCACCTCCGTTCGACTTAACTCGGCCTTTAAATTATCTGTCCGCCCGAACCCGAAGTCTGTCGTACCCGAGTCTGTAATCTTCGCTGCACTTAACCGATCTCCGTTCGCTGCGTTCAACCCAATCTTCTGTCCTTTGCCCGCACCCACGGGCTCATATGGTTGCTCTAGATGCGCACTCCATATAATGGATGTGAAGATTTATGCCCAAATGTTTCGTGCTCCTCGCATATATATATGTGTCCACGCCGATTTGGGTGAGGGGTGTCGGTGGCAAGCCGACCCCCGATTTTGTAATGTTTATCCCTTTTCCGCTAAAGCCGACACGCATTACTATTTCGAACCGTCGTGATTCTTTTAACATCCAAGGGTCGGCTCTTTAATTGATCGAACCACCCTTTATGTGGGCGGGCTCCCATCCCATCGTTTCTCATGGTCAGCCCGCCCCTTTATTATTTTTAATTATTGGAGAGGTGTGCGCCCGAACGGGGCCGCGCCTTTGTGCCGAACGCCACGTCGTTACACCTTCCCTCTCCTCCACATATTCATGTTCATTGTTCTCTTGAACAAAAAAAAAAAATGGAAGCTTTCATAATGTGATTGGTTTAACATATGTTACTGTTGTGGCCTACTTCCAAATTCTCACTTGTTCGGAAGTAGAGTACTCTAGCAGGCGAACGAAATATTCTTGTCTTGTATAGCTTGTTAGTGCCTTTTTCCAAAGGCTAATGTCAAGGACTGGAATGCATTGATGGATCATGATCATTGAAAAAAGTATGGAAAATTCCACCTTGGATGTTTCTTCTCATCAAGTGAGAACTGGATTTAAACACACACGTTTCCAGGGATGTTGGATTCCTTGTTAGATGAAAATAAGAATGAAAGTGTGGAGGAAATATTCAATGATTTTTATGGGTATTGTGTTGTTTTACATTGCACTACTAATGATACCAGTTGAGATACACTATCATAAGAAGGTTACAAGTAGAGGAAGGAGTCTTCATTGAAACAACGTAGAGCTACTCAATTGGGTTTTATGGAAGGATGGAAATAATACATGGAGAGGGAATGACACACAGAGCGGACTCACAATGCATACTTTAAAGGGAATAAACCATGGGGTAGAGGTAGCATATATTAAAAATTGGAGAAACATTTATATACTGCATGATTAGAGTAACGTCTAATTGGAGTGGCGTTGGAATATATTTGGAGCAGTGTTTGATTGGAGAAGCATTTAATAATACACCTTGATATTATATGAAGCGGTATTATATTGACATTGGTTGAATTGGTATTATATTTCCATATGTATTAATGGTTCTCCTTAACAAATGTAAATAGCATTTTAAGCTGCAATATTTATATATTGTACGTGAGATCACTTCCAGCGTGGCACACGAGTGTTTAACAAAAAATAAATAAATAATATATCTCTTGAAAAAAAAATTGCTGCATCGAAAGGGTCTCCAATAAAAATACAATCTATGAACCATGATGTTTTTATTGTGTTTTCTCAACAAATCAAAAACATAATTCCATCCTCCTCTTACCTCAAGATCTAAGGTTGTCTTAGAAGTATCACATGCTCTATTGATGATAGAACAGGATCCTCATGAGATACATGCAAGCAATATATTTTTAATAAAGTTTCTGGTTGTTTTTAATACAACCAGGCTTCTCATCATTGCATCGGATAACCAGACACTCATTTCCACATTCGATTTTAGCAAACAAACAGTTTTTGCACAACGCGCTTGTTAGTGCAATGTGGAGAGTAGCATATGTAGTGTGATGGAGTGTAATATCCTCATATGGAAATGTTTTACAATATATGGTAGAATGTTGCAAATAAATTTCCCAACATTAACTATTTCATTTTGATAATCCATTACATTCATCGTGGTCGAACTTCCAAGCATATGGTAAACGCAACATATGGATAAACACAACATATGGTAGATGCAGCATATGGATAAATGCAACCTATCGTAAATGCAAGATTACCTCTTTAAAAATGTTCAAAGGCATTAGTTGCTACATGCAGCATATGGATAAATGCAACCTATCGTAAATGCAACATTACCTCTTTAAAAATGTTCAAAGGCATTAGTTGCTTCTGGAGTCCAAGAGAATGTATATTCCTTCAGTAATGTTTTTATAGGCGTTGTTATTCTCTCATAATTCTTAACAAACTTGTGATATCCTGTCAAACCGAGAAATCCTCAAATATGTTTATGGTTGTGTGTGTTTTCCATTCTTTAATGGCTTAAATTTTGTTAGGGTCTACCTTAACACCCTCATGAGATACAATATGACCCAAATATTCAACCTCTTGTACTCCAAAGAAACATTTGAGGGTTTTTGCATATAATTGTTTCTCCTCCAATAGTTCCAATAGTTTGAGCACTATGTCAACATGTTGAACATGATCCTTCCAACACTTGTTTTATATTAATATATCATCAAAAAAGACTAACACAATTTTCTAAGGACGGGTTTGAAATTGAAATTCATCAAACCTTGAAATTTGGAAGGTTCATTAATAAGGCCAAAAGGCATGACCAAAAATTCATAATGACCATCATGAGCTTTTAATGTTGTTTTTGGAATGTCTTTAGTCTTCATTCTAATTTAATGATATCCTGAATGATCCAGACTGGTGAAATAAATTTCTCCATGTAATTCATCCAGCAATTCATCAATGGTAGGAATGGGAAATTTACCTTTAATAACAGCTACTTTTCATACGCCCACTTTAATTACAAAAATTCCCAGTCCCAATAGACCACATTGACATTCTATATCACATCATGATGCCACCTTTCCTCTTGTGAATTTACCAGTGAGCTTGTTGAGCTCTCCATAATCTAGACACATATTCCATGATCCATCCTTCTTGTTCACCAATATTGTTGGAGCAGAGAAAGAACTTTGCCTAGGGTGAATTATACCATCCTCTAGTATTGTTGCAACCATATGTTCAATTTCACTCTTTTGGGAATAAGGATATCTATAAGATGGAACACTTCCTGGAACCAAATTAATAATATGATCATGATCACAAATAGTTGGGGGGGCTTTGGGAATCTCAAATACCTTGGAATGATTGTCAAAGACATTTTTGGAGATATGGAGAAATATATGATTTTGATGTTTGAACCTCTAGTGAGCATAACTGTGCAATTATGCTTCATTGTCCTTTCTTTAAAAGCTTGTTCATTACATTAGACTTGATTATATTTCCTAGTTTCCCTGTGATACCCCTTAATTGAACTTCCTTTCCTTCCCAAAAAACTTCAAGAAAATTTCTTGAAAATTAAAAGCTATTGTCCCCAAAGATCGTAACCTTTGGACTTCTAGTACAACATCAACACCACCCATTGGAATAGGAAGAATTGGACTATTCAATACATATCCACCCATGGTTTTATTGATATTATGGAACTTTCCATAACAATTTATAGTTCATTTGCAACCATAATTGGACACTCTTGTGCTGGATATAGGAAGAAATTCAATTCATTGACTATCTTACAATGAATAAAACTATAGATACTACCCATCAATCGGCATTATTAACTTCTTCTTCTTGATATATCCTTCTATATTGAAATTTTGAGGAGTGGTAATTCTTGCCCAATGCATTATGAGATATGGTCGAATTCATTTCTTCTTTCTCTGGGGTTAGTTCTTGGTGTATATCGTCCTCTTTTGATGTTTCTTGTTCCTTTTCTTTTTCTTCTTCACAATCTATGTAGAATAATTTATTCTCAGCACACTTATGACCTTTAGTGTATTTTCTATCACAACTATAAAAAAAAACATGTTTGCTCCTTTTTCCTCCAATTGTTGTGGTTTCAACCTTGTAGGTTGTGAAAGTCTAGGAGCAACAACACTTCCATCTTTATAGTTGTGAGTGGTAGCCCTTGTTGCCATAATTTTGCTTTTAAATTTTCTTACCATCCTAAATGCATTCTCTAATGAATCAGGTTCCCAAAGGTGAACATCATGTTGGATGTTATCTTTTAAGTTCCCTATGAAAACATAAATATTATGCTCCTCTAGAATATCAGTTACCTGATATTCAATTTTTGGAAGTCTTCATTGTGCTCTCCAATTGAACCCTTTTTCTTGAGATCTATCAATTGGCTAAAGAAGGCATCGCTCTTTGTATCCTCATAATGTACTACCATTTCCTTATTAAAAATTGACCAAGTGACAAGTCGTTTACAATAACAAAGCCATCGATACCATACAAACTGATTGGTTTATAAATATAAATATGCAATGCATACCTTTTGTGTGTGTTGCACATCATGGAGATCAAAATATTGTTCCATCAGTAGTATCCATGTTACAATATCCTTGCCATCAAACTTCTCCATATCGGTCTTTGGAATGTGGTGGTTCTTAAACGCAACATTGGAGTCTCTAAAATCATAATTCATATTCCTTTTTTCATCATTATGATTCTCATGCATTACCTTGCCACCACTGTGAAGTCTTTCTTCTAGCAACTTTGCCAAACATTCCTTCAACCCTTCTCTCTTCACATTCATCATTTCTACCATGTGTGATTTTAAAACATCATTCAAAACTCTCATGTACCTTTTTTACCATCTACCTTAACATTCATCATGGCTTGCAATTCTCTTTTGTTACTTTTTGCGAGAGTGAAATTTGTTGCACTTAGTCTCGTAATTTTGATATATCATGTTGCATTTATTCCTCTT
>APFE030942956.1:88817-129627 GCA_000404065.3 Pinus taeda
ATTTTTGTGCCAGGAGGCAACGTAGTATGGTGGAGATGTTGTGATGTTATATTTAAAAATAATAAAATAATACTTATATTAACAAATGAAAATATACAGCCAAAATAAATAAATAAATAAATAAATTTCCAATTTTTACATCAACTTTATATAAATAAAGTAATTGAAAGTATATCCATCCAGATTCATCTTAACTCTGGATCTACCACACTCAGAGGGATCAAATCTCTTGAAATACTTAGTAGATCCAAAATTAAAATAAATCTAGATTACTATAACTGTTAAAATAAGTGGACTCTTTTCCATTATAGATCTGAGGATAGTGATCCAATGGCCCGCCCTCATCCCACATATGGAAGTTAGGGTAACAACATCACCTCGTTCGAGCATTTGGTTTGGCATTTTCTCCTACACCGAATCCAAAAATCTCTGCAACTTCTTCAGAGAATTTTTGTTTTGTCTTCAGAATCGTTAGGAAAACCCTGCAATGGGTATTCATGTGAGCCTTTCCTTAGCACAGCCCGGTGTATTCAAGATTAATCCTGGCTAATGGTTTATTCGTTGTAGAACTCAGTCCTGCTCGCTGGTGGTTGCAGGTTTTTCCTTCCTCGAAGGTAGAACCACTTAAATGTTCAGCGGTGTATAACGCTAAGTGTTCATTCTATTAACTACATTGGTTGACGCTCTTCTCTTCTGAGGTATTAACTACATTGGTTGACGCTCTTCTCTTCTGAGGTATTATTTTTCTTGTTGGGTTGACACCCCTGTTTTTGTCTCTTGGTTGAAGGTAAACCTTCTGAACATGAGGGAAGTTTTTGTTGCTATCACCGTGGCTCGACCACAGGGCTTATATACATGGTTTTATTAAAATTCAGTCTAGGGTTAGATGAACATTCTGTATGGTTGCAAACATTGTTTTCCTTCTTATATGATATTGAATTTTTACTTCCAGTGAACTATTAAAAATTTCGGTTCATGCAATGGTTTTCTTAATGTTATCCCCTTGCGTCCACATGGCTTTTTTTAATGTGTTGACGGCATCTAACTATTTAATGGTGACTGGTCACCCTCTAATTGTCTTCTGAAGGCTTAGCTCGGTTGCATTGTAAGATTTACACTACATGTTCATGTTTTCTTTTTGTGGCATACAAATAACGACACTGAAGGGTTTTCAATGGTTTCATTTTCTTGCTATCGCAAACCATTCATTTGTTTATTAATATTGTTTTATTTAAACTTTGTCAGTCTCCTTTGTACTTTACTGGTTTTCATTGAGTTCTGGCCCAAGGTTAATAGATTCTGACCCGGAATATGTTCCATCCCACTGGGTTTTGCCAATACGGAGTGAGGACTATTCCAACTGAGAATGAAACTTCACGAGAGGAATTAACCTAACTTCAACTTCCTTTTAGATTCAAGAATCGTTTTCTTTTCTAGGCTACTGCATATTTAATGTTGTAATTGGTAGCTAAAGAAAAGAAATCCTTAAGATGTTTTCCCTTCCTCATAAGCTAATCAAGACCCTTAGTAATATGCTTCTGATTAACCCACACAGCCATGTAGCGAATCATATTTTCGTATTTCTTACTTTATATCAAGAAAACATGTCAAACATTCCATCTTCTATATTTACAACACAGTGCAGACAGTCGCATCAATACGCATTCATTCGACAGAAAAGTAATACCTATCTTTAATCTGTGTAATTTGGGTAAATTCCACAGATTCCAAATAAAACCCTCTTTTCATTCACAGAAATCTCATCTATTACTCACAGGATATACATCTCTATCTTTCATGATTTCATTCTTCACACATTCTGCATTCGTTCTTGTAACAGATCAACATACTAACCAACAGATCAACATACTAACCAACTTATGTATCTTTTAAATTAACCTTTCCATTTCGGTTATCTACAAAGCAAAAAACAAGTTTTTCCATGAAGTTAATACTTATCTTTTAATCCAGCCTGCTACGGAATATGATGAAGAAAGTAACTTGCTATCCACCCATCTCTGAGTTTGGAAATCACATCCAAGCCTCCCCCAAGCCTCCTAGCTTCTAGAGTAGTTAATGATGGAACCATTATCGAACCTCAAGACTCCATTTCAATCCATAATGACCTTTTCTCAAGGTTTCCAAAGGCTACTACCAGATTTAGAAGACCCTTCTCTGTTTTTCACTCTCTCACAACATCTTGTCATAATCTCTCTCCCCCTTCTTGAGAGAAAAAAAATTCCTGTTTATTCCTCGAAGGAATGAGTAATAATTTTTCTTTAACTACCTAGAAGCCAAGATCCTCTTTTCAAGTTTTTCTCCTTATGAAAAGTAGAATTTATTTTAAGAATCTTCGGTGAAAATCACATAGAGATAATTTTGTTGATGTGTTTCCAACCAACCAATATGGTTCATAGTTAGGACAAGTTGAATGAGCAGATCTTGCTATGCATTATAAATAGATTGGGCAGAATATCCAGGTAATGGCTAAAATAATGACAACTCGATGGAAATGGCTAGAATTTAACAGAATACTAAAAAGAAATATCACTGTGCTCTTTTCCTATATTCCTCTTTTAAGTGTCTTTAACTTAAATTACCAAATTGTTTCATGAACTAAGATAAAAGTAAACTGAAAGTAATACCAATTGTCCCATGCTCAAAGGTGTTACATCTTGCCCCCCTTGAGCGAAAAACCATCCTCGGTGTTTATTCATGTTTTGTTCATAGTGTTGGACCTGCCAGCATGTCAGGGGATCTCCCTTGTAAGAATTCCCAGCTAGACCTAGACCGTTTGGTGTAGGAGTCTGAATAGTGGGTCGTATGATAATGCCTTGACCGAGATTTTGCACAGAGGCAAGTAAGATGTCCCTGTTGGTAGCAAGGGTGTGATAGATACAGTAAGTCAAGGAGGGTGCATGAGAGGTTCTAACACACGGAGGGTAAGATGAGTGCGCCCCTTGGAAACTTGTAATAGTATTCGGCTTGGAAAAGAACACACAAGAAAAGATGCATCACCTGTTGAAAGGCAAGTTAGTGAGCTATCCAACATAATGTTCAAACCAACATCACATCTGCAACAAGATTCATACAATTTCATACGAAATAGTTCATACACAAATGCATAAGTTAAATAACACACATTGCTACAGCAACCAGAATAGTCCAACTACAATAACAACATATGCATGAAAACGTGTTAGCTCTGTTATATTAAGAAGTGTAAGTTTCAATTATACAATACATCCATGTACACCCGCTAGTCCCAATAGTGGAACATTACATCTACAATTGCTTGCTCCTCCAAAGAGATATGCTAGCTCTATGCAGTGGAGAAGCCAAGGCTCATTACAATACTTTCCAAGCTTTCTCTAAGATACTCCTATCGGAAGCTTGGCTGACCAAAAGCCTTTATAATGAGTTATGAGGGATTATTTATAGAAAAGGGTGGGGTGACCCTTGACATTCCCCTTTGTGACAGTTTATCTACTCTCATGACTCTTCATCTACTCTATGAATGTTACATCCAACTATCGACACTTGACTTACACTTGAAAAGATGTTACATTACAATGCACATGTACCCATGTGAGACAAAATTGCTTGAGCAAGCCATGCTAGACATCACTATGACTCGAGCAATTGTTGGAAGACCAACTCTTCGACATCTTCATTGTGGTTGACAGTAGCGCACTGATGCCAAGATCGGTAGTCCACGATGGTGTCCGTGTGCTCTAAGGTGACATATTTTGGGAACCTGACTCTTGTCTCCATAACATCCGGGTAAATTGCTCGAGCTCTTTTGTCTAACTCGTCTAAAATCATGTGCATCATTGTCATGAGTGTTTCCGGACCAATAACATACTTGTGCATGGTGTCTACACTGAGTGACAAGTCTGGGCCAGTGGCTATGCGCATCAACTCATCAAAGTACAAGTCAAGCTCTAGTTGGACAAGTGCATTTGTCTTCGCCTTGGTGAGAGTCCCAGTAGATGGGATCGCATGTGCATGCACTACAACATACATACTCTTGAATACACGTGCATGGGAAGCCTGTAGACTATTGATGAGTTGCGGGAGCTCTTCATAATTTTGGATCTGACTCCGGATGTGTGCCTTTGGCTCGATCACTCTAGGCTTCATCATCTTAGGCAGGTGAAGCGAGGCTCCCTTGTATCTCACCGTCCATGTTTGCATGTAATCAACAGAAGCATGTACATTCAATAAGATGTGTGCTCTTTTAGCACATCGCTACTACCATCCATTGAGATGGACGATTGCCTTGTGCACGGTACCAAACTTGGAATAAAATGTCTGCATGACTTTGTCAAGGGAAAATACTTCATCCAGTATTTCCTTCTTCAATTCTGCTCGGGTGGATGTTGTTACCAACTCTCCTCCTTGTTTTGTCATTTATAGCTCCTTAGCCATTTGCTCATTCTTAGCTATCAGAAAACGAACACTTGAGCTAGTGACTTCGGCATATGCTCTAGTAGCATCAGCCAATTCAGTTGGATGTTTGTGCATGTTAGACACAATCACTTGTTCCTCAACTTGCGTAGGAGATGTATGATCATCTGGAGTTGACACTCTGCTAGACTGCACAACTCTATGTTGAGACTAGTCGAATGAGATGTTGTGCATATCTCCTTCTCGTTTACCTCTAAGGATCTCAGTTCCTCCTTGGTCTCTTGGGACTTGCTCCTCTTCTAGATGCAGTGAATCAGGTAGGTCGACCTCTTGGTGATGAGGCATGATGTCAATGCCTTGTTCTAACTCTTATTGCTCCATATCTATATCCATCTAGTCAAGTGCTTGCTCTATCTCACGAGTGAAGTCTTGCTTGTGCGATGGTTCACCCTGTCTGCCTGATGCCAGTTGTTCTGATGAGTCCACTACCTATACGGGTTTCGTTTCGTCTGTGTATACATGTTGTGCCTCCTGTTGTACCTGTTTTTGCTGTGCTTCCCCTCCTGTTTGTGCAACTCTTGCTCCTTCTATAGTTGCCCCTTCAACTCATGCAACTCCTTCTTTGTTTCCTTCATTCTCTGTTTCTCCCTCTTCCTTTGCACGATTCTCTTGTCCAATTGTTACCTCTTTGCCTCTATAGCCATAGTTGCTTTCTCCACAAGTTGATATGCTCGAAACTTGCAACTTTTCTCTTCCTCCATGTGATCGAGAATCTTCCTCTTTCCCTTGTCACACACTGGTATGTTTTCTTCTACTACTACTTCTATTGCTCTCTGGGATGCTGCTTCATGTCGCTTTGCTAACCATTACACAGCAAATTTGACCTGTTCATTGGTTCTATAGAAACTGTAGCAATATCTCCATGGGTCCTCCTCCACCCAATGAAATGCCTCGTGGATCCAATTGAATTGTACTCTCGCACGGTGATATTTCACAAGGCAATGCGGAGGCTTCTTCGCATTGTACGTCCAAGGCAAACTTTGGTAGAACTTGTCGAGGCTTCTCCGCATTGTACATCCGTATGAAGGTGTTAGACAATGAGGCATACCAATCATATATGTCTATTAGTGCCTCCATTGTTTCCTTCGACATGCAGGTGGATCCTGTTTGAATATCATCTTGTAAACTGGGGTGACAAAATGATTGGACAACCTTGTAATAACTCCTCTGAAGTTGCATTTGGACAACATCTTACAATAAGTTTTCACAGTAGTCTATGTTGATGACCATGCCCACTTCAAGCCTAGGAACTCGTGTTGGGTACAAATTGCATCCAAGTAGTAAGCGGACATGTAGATTTCTACTTGCATACCTTCAAGTGACTGTCAAGCCCTTGATACCTGTTCCTTCAGCTGATGAACCAACATGCCAGACCAGTTACATGCTTTTCCATCTCTGTATAGTTGGTCTAACGCGATCAACCAACTATGTGGGAAGGTTTTCATGATTTCTTGGCCATACAGCTGACATGAAAATATGACCAAGTATTGATACGCCTTCCATGGTAGCTTCATCTTGTATATTTGGTTGCATGTCATCCTAAATCTAGCCGACTCCTTCACCCAGTTCTTCAAGATTTCTCTAGAGTTGGCATTGTTGCTGGGTATGTTGAAGGGAGTCACCATGACGATCACGGGCTCTGACATCTAATACATTTCATCATAATCAAGTGCCCTGAAGGTTACAATCTTTGTCCTATCGACACTACTTAATGTCATTGTCTTAGGATCCATGTGCAAGACGTTTCAATATATCATGTCCACGCATGGGAACGCGGGGTATCTGCATGCAAACTTGTACAAACCGAACTTGTGAATGTTCACATATACCTTGTGGTATTTGAGGTCTTCCCCAAATGTGCCTACAAATGCATCATTGACCTCTTGCCATTTCAGCTTGATGTCCTTGTCTAGAATCAATTTGGTATCTTCATAGATCGGTAGACTTACGGACGCTCACTCAACTGCTGCTCCAATTTCACTTACGTCAGTGTCCTTTGATCCTTCTCTCTTAGGAACTGCTAAGAGGCAGAGGAACACCTGCTAGGTCTGGAGACAAAGTGACATGCATGGCAAGAAATATGTAAGTAAAAATCAAATCAAACTTGAGGAATGACATAACACATACCCAGGGATTGACTGGAAAGGATTGTGCAATTTCTTCTGGGAGGATAGGAGACTGGGAGGCTGCCAAACTTGCACAAAAGGCAGTCTGGGCTATCTGGGGAGGTTGACTAGCTACTGGATTTCTGCAATGTGAAATCCAGGTTAATTGTTGACTACTAGAATTGTGCAATGCGTAATTTCAGCTAGCAATGGTTGCAGGATCAGTGACTACATTACACAATTTTCTAGGCTAGAAGTCATTGTCCCTCAGAATTGTGAAAATAAATCCTAGATGACATTCACTGGGAAAAAATGTGCATTTCCTGAGAGGAAGATAGAGCCTTCCTTCTCAGGATTATGAATGTTGTCTTGGTGGGGAAAAGTTTGGGCCAAGGCTGGCCAGACCCGCCGACGGGTGACTGAAAGAATTTAATGTGAAAGTGAATGCATGGCGTTACTGTGTGTAAGTAGAAGTGATTGATCATGCATGAAAACAATGAATGAAAGATTCAGAAAATGAAACAACATGCATGTGGGTGAAGCAAGTCGTTGAATCGGCGACTGTTTGTGCAAAACAATTTCATGCATGTGACAGCAATGAGATGCTAACGAAAACTAAAACGATGCTAATACAAGCTAGTATGCATGTAAACGACACCAAGAATTCATAGAAATCAAGCAAACAACACTCACATGAGTGAAAACACAAAGAGCGACAGAAATGATGAAAAAGACAAGTTGAGACCACTTACCAGTGAATAGATCAGTTGGATGTGTCGAAGATTCCTAGGTGTGTTGTGGGATGTTAGAGCTCCAAGATTAATGTGAAGAAATGAGCTCTGATGCATCAAATAAATAAGTTTAGGCTCATGATGCACATGCCACAAATCTAGGAAAAAAACGACACTTGGAGGAAAGATTCTAAAACGATCTTTGCATATAACCTCCAGTTGCTAAAAATAGATCTCTAAATCAACGGATGCCTTTGCATGTTTCTTTTTTCTATTCTGGGAAAAAGAAGCCCATGCATGCAAGTCAAGTTTCCTTAGTCCTGGGTGGAACTGGTCAACCCAACTACACATGTAAGAGCCTACTCAACTATTGGGAAAAAATGCACATTTCTAGGAGGGAGTTGGGTTGGCTGCCCAGGAGATTTGTGTAATTTCTAGGTAGAGAAGCTAACTGCTGCCCATGATTGCGTAATTCTTGGGCTGAGCAACCCTGCTAGGAGGATTTGCGCAATTTTCTGGGTGAAGCTTGACTAGCAGATTTGAGCAATTATGGAGCCGAGTAGGCTACCAGACATAATTGCACAATTTTTAGATAGGAGGCTGGTTTCCCTCAAGAAATTGTGCTATTTCTTGAGGGAATTGCTAAGAATGCAACTAGACCAAGTCCAAAAGAACAACTTGTAAGGGGAGTGCAACAAGCTCTAATGGACAGGCTCTCATTCTGCAAGAAAATCATTGAAGCTTGTGTACTTGACGAAGCATGACATGCTATTGTGAAAGGTTGTAGGGAGGCTCCAAAATGAAGCTAAGGAAAAATTTTTGAGGGTGGTTGTAGCCGCTACAACACTTGTCGACCCACTGGTAGAACTCCAGCTCTCTGAATGGGCCTTTTTCGTGAAAAGAAATTCTAACACCTCCGGAAGTATTGTTCAGTTCTCAGCTCGTCTCGGCTTCCATGCTAGCTTGATTGTAAGGTGTAGCATTTTCCAAACTCTTGGTCGATTGACACACATTCCAAGCTAAGGCAACATAGTTGTTTCAATTGGGATTGAGGGGTGTATTGTTGCACGAGCAGTATAGTTGTCAAAGTCTTAGTTTCATCTATGGTGTTGCTCTGTTGCCAACAGGCCTTGACAGTAGCCTTGCAAAGTCACATAGGAACACAAGCATGGCTCCACTGCTAGTGAGCCTGGTCAGTACACTGGTAGATTTACTTGCATCACCTCTCTACGAAAGAAGCCTTTCTCTTCTTTCACCTTATTCATTTTTCATTTTTGAAAATTTTCACATTTTGTTTTTTTCTTCAATTTTGTATAACTATGCATAGCACTTATTCATTTCACAGGCAGAATAGGGATCCCGACTTATTGAGAAAAGAATAGGTTGTTCCTACAGAGAAGTAGTTTATAATACCTCTGACGTGCCCATTAAGGTTTTCCCCCTCACCTTACTCTACTTGACTGAGATGACAAGGGTTAACCCAAAAACAACTGACTAGAGTATGTGACAGTAGTTAGTGCGCAAGCATTGTGTTTTCACCAAGGTTCACCTTGAACAATAGGTATTTTCCATCGATGTATCATGGACTAAAAGTAATAGTTTCTTCATATAGAGGCAAGATGACAAATAACCAAGTAGTGATAGTTGTACAAGGCCTCTTATACTTTACCTAGCTTGTTTCAAGAGTCATACACGGTTTCATGCGAAACTAACCTACGAACAAAACAAGAAAACAAACAACAAAGAAAAGCAAAAGCAAAAGGGAAAGGGAAAGCAAAGCAAGTAAGCAAACAAGAAAGCAGACAAACAAAAAAAAAAGCAAGTAAACAAGAATGCAAGAAACAGACTGAAAGCAAACACTACTCCTACTCCTAAGCTAACGATGCATGGGCCTGATCACATGAAGTGATATTTCCAATGTAGCCATCGGTGCATTGGTTGACCCATGTTGGTGAAGGCCTAGTCCACAAGAAACCCAGTTGCGCGATCTAACAAACAAGAAAGATATAACAATTAAGATAAATACACTTCATATTTAAAAGTGCCCACATGACATAAGTGAGTGCAAGTGCATGACAAGTAGTCCATGGACATATCATGGTGTTGTGAGACATGGCATGTGGTTGTGAAGCATACACACATTCTTTTCTGTTACATGCAAGCATACAAAAGAAACAAAGACAACTTGCGTCATGCACGTGTGCTTCCAATGTAAGTTTCCTCCAATGCATGAGCAATAGGATCGTGTATTTCAAGTGGAGGAAGTATGATCTATGTGCGAGATTGATCTTTAATGCATACAGATGAGTTATGAGGAGCCTTGGTTGATTGAACATTTTCTTGATTAGAAGTGAAACCAACCTCCGTACAACGAGGACCTGACATAACCATCATCTTCGGCTGAAGTGCCTTAATATTCTAGGGTGTTTCAACTTCATCATCAGATAGATCATCATAGATAGATGGCTTCAAAAAATCAACTGTGTTAGGATCATAATCGTGATCGAATATGGGAGTAAATGGATCATGACAGCCACAATCAGAAAAATTAATGATTTCATTGGCATCCTCATGATCTGATGAATCAAATAGAGGGGTAGATGAAAGGTGGACAAATCCATCCTCTATGTTTTTGAAAAAGACAGATGAAAGATCAAGTGGATTTTCAATGAATAAATTATCCTCTCCATTTTTAGATGATGGACTGACATCCGGTGTCTCCGTCGAGTGATCAATAGTGGGTGCATCCATAGATGAAGATACACATGTGAAATCATGGATGGTAGGTTCACTAAATATGCCAGGAAAGAACGGAAGAGGCTCGGATGTAAGGGAGTCATCCTTCTCCGAGTGTTGATGCTTAAGCTCCCAATCATACTCTTCATTAATGATAGTGCATGTTGGTTGTGCAACACTAACTCCGTCAGTGGCTTGATCCTCATTCACAACATGTGTAGAGTCTGCAATGGAAGAACACAAGATAGTATCATTTGGAGGATTAGCCAAGTACAAAGATGGAGGTTGTGGTACAAAATGCATATGACAACTCGATGGACTCACAAGAAAATCTACGCGAAAATTTAGTGAAGTGATGTTGGGAGTATGTGATAAATGAATAGATGTGTGAGCATGATCTCCCACATCACTCTACAGCGGTGGAGTTGTTTGATGAAGGGACAGCGTACAATCACTTGTGACAGTGACTATCTCCATTTGAGATTGCGCAGCTCCATCACTAAAGAATGTTGAGCGAGGTTTGAGTTCAAAATTCTTCTTGGGATGAGCATATTTCTTAAGACAGTACTCAAATCGGTCCCAAAGATGGAAATTTTTCATCTGGCTCTTCGGAGCTTGAAACTACAAATCACAGAAGCGCTATCAAAAATCCATAGGCGATTCATGTGAAGCCTTCCATTGTTGTAACAGTTTTTGGTCAAGATGTTCTAGATCAAAATGATAGAAAGTGTCTTTAATGATATCACATAAGTGCTCAAGTGAGTGCATGTTGTCAACCGGTATGTTGCACAGCCACCGATGTGGAGATTCGTGAAGTGTGTATGCAAGAAGAAAACTAGCTTGTTTGTTAGAACATCCATCTTCCTCATGAAGCATTGAAAGGAAGTGATGTAAGAACTCAGACCCGGCCACTTCGGCTTCACCATCAAACTTGTAAGTGGATAATTAATTGAAAAACTCCCTCGTGATGGTAACATAATCGACATGCAAAATACATCGTGGAGGGAGAAGAGTGCAAGACCCCATGGTAGATATAAAAAGGTTCAAAACAAGATGAGAAGACATAGCTTGATGGCTAGCCCTCCTTCTAGCACTAGAAATTTTGACTGTGTTGGACCCACCAACATGTCAGGGGATCTCCCCAGCAAGAAGTCCCAATTAGACCTCAAACCATTTGGTGTAGGATTCCCAGCAGTGGGTCCTATGGTAATTCCTTAACCACGATTTCGCACAGAGGCAAGTAAGATGTCCATGTTGGTAGCAAGGGTGTGACAGTTGCAATATGTTATGGAACTAGCTCACAAAAAGATAGAAAAGATAAATGAACACCTTAGAAATAAGCCTATTTGAGGGGGCAACCTCCTTTACATTACACAAATGAACAATTCTTAGATGATACAAATGACAAGACCTCCTTTCTATATATAGGAGTCTAAGAGGTCATAATATAATTAGATCCGACATAACAATAATAATCTAAGGGAACAATAATAACAATAGTGGGCTTCTATGGGGCACAATAATAACGATATGGGGACTACATGGGTACAACAATATAATAAGGGGGCTATACTAATAACAATAAGGGGTTACACTAGTAGTATAGGGGCTTAACATGCCCCTTTCCTTCAAAAAGTGTTGTCCTCAACGCTTGAGTAGTTCTTGATGCTTCTGTATAAAATTCTTGTCCTCCCATGTGGAATCTTAAGTGGGTAAGTTATTCCACTTGATGAGATACTTTGAAATTGATTGATTTCGTAGCTATCGAGTTCTTGTTTTTGTGACTGCTCCAAGTTCCAATATGATTTTTCCTTCCTCTTCAAGTTTTAGAAATATAATTTGAATTGGGATATTCTGCAACTTTTGAATGAGTGGCCACACTTATTTGTCCTTCCATGTATCCCTTGCTTCATTTATCCAATCTGGTTGGATAATAGAAATAGCACAAAACAATGCTTCCACATCCTCATCCTTTCTTGAGAGTGCATCTGCAACAAAAATTTTCTTCCCTTTTCTGTAGATGATGTCAAAGTCATAACCCAACATATTTGTGACCCATTTTTTCCATTCTTCTAAAGATAATATTTGTTCTATAAATTATTTAAGACTATCATGATCCATTTTTACCTTGAATTGTCTTCCCATTGGATAAGGTCGCCATTTCTTAAGTGCATGTAGTATTTCCAACATTTCCTTCTCATAAATAGCTTGCTTGAGATGTAGCCGTAAAAATACCCCAATCACCTACATCAATTTTTTTTCAATGCGACGTTGATCTACCTATTGTTTCATTCGATTCTGCACCAAAGTGGCATTATCCTTTAAAAGTTGGAGAACTTGTTCTTGATGCTTGATCTGGAAATGAGATCTTAGATTACTTTTAATGTATTACAAACTCATGTGCATGAATTTGCCTAAATTACTTAGTGCAACAGATCGATAAGATTGTGAATAATGCAGACAATGAGCAGTAAAGAAGCATAATAGACAAATACACATAAACACAGCAAATTTAATATGGAGTTCACCCAAAACTCTTTGGCTACGTCTCCTAGTCTAGCCTTTAGTGGTGGCCTCTCAACACAACAGATGCAAACAATAAGATTTTTTCTTGAATTCCTCAAGCCTCTTTGAGTACACAAACTCTTTCTTTCACTCTTTGTCTTTGTTTTCTCTCTATCTTAGTGTTGCTTCCTCTGTCTTTGCCAGTCTGTGGCTTTAAATCCAGTCAGCGTTGTCTGTTCATTTCCTCTTCTTGGGCTTTCTGGCTCCTGGCCTTTGTCCGCTCGAATCCCCCTTTTGAGTGTTAGCAATCATGGCATAACATCTTCAGGGGAGTTGGCCACCTATTCTGCAATGAAAGAGTCCATTAGGCCTTTGAAATCCCCGAAATAGTCATTCCTTATTCACGCAGAGAAATACATTCAAACACGAGAAAAATCCGCCAAAACACAGTTCATCAGACTTCAAATATTCATAAATCTACTTTATACTTTTATCAAGTCCGCCTTTAGTCGCTTATTGCATGTTGCAACTGCCCTATTCCATGGTTTCCCTTTGTATTTTAAAAATAAATTAAAACATTGAAAAATCCCATAAAATGGCTTTAGACAGACTTGAAATATTATATATTGCCATTTACAAACCCTTTCAGGTCTGGTTTCATCGCATCGACGCTTCCCTTCGCATTGCACCTATATACATAGCCCTGCTCTATTGTACTGCTCCGATGTGATATTTCTATGCGACTTGTCACAATTGCATATCGCATAAGCCCCGGGTCGTTTGGTAAGCGCTCCTTTGTATTTTCCGATTGCGATATCACTCATTAACCTGGGTCATCGATCTGCGCGCTTGATCGATGGTCCTCATTGACCCGTGCTAATTGCGATCACAACTATTATATGGTTTCCCCCGATAGCCTCTAGCTATCACCACAGATTGCAATGTGTCGATCGGATCTGGATCGTTGATCGGCCAGATTCAATGGATCCTGTGTATTGCTGCAGATAGCTTGTTTTTCCACTATTTCTTACTATTTTTCATTGCCAATAGTGTTTTCCGCCTTTTCTAAGGGTTCTTCCTCATGCAATAGTTTTGATATTTTAAAATATTTTGAAGACTTAGAGGGTTTTTTGATCCATTTTGGATCACGCCTTCCCACTGAAAAAGCCTTTGGACCACCAAAAGTTGGTTTTCAAGTATCGATCAAGTGAGGATACCACTTCCTCACTTGTCCAATTTCCATTCATCATGCACTGCTTGGTTTTGAACCTTTGAGTCCAATTGTGAGGTACTTGATATCCCCTCTGTGTGTAGTTCTCACCTTCCTGTCCAGAACTGTATCTTCCTACAACTCATTGAGATGTTCAGGCAACAGATCATCAATAGAAGGCAACTGACTTTGCTCTTTGAGATCTTCAATTAATGAAGGTTTAAATGGTCTCAAATTTTCTGCTTTAACCACTGAATAGATGTGCACGTAAGCTGGAAAATCAAGGCAAAAATCGTTCTCACCAATTTTCTCAAGTATCTTGAAAGGCCCAACCTTATTGGCTCCAGCTTCTTACCTTCACCTTGCATTCGGTCTTTGCTGATATACAGCCAGACTTGGTCACCAGCTTGGAAGCTATGCTTAATTCGATGCTTATCATGCCTTGCCTTGTACTTGGCCTGGCTTCTCTCCAGATGTTCTTGCACTGCGTGGTGAATTTATTGGATTTGTTCAATGAACTTGGTTTCTTTGTCCACATCACTGTGTCCATCAACCGCTGTCTTTTTCGAAGACGAAATCCAAGGGAGACCTTGGCATAAAACATAACAAGTCTCGAAATGAGATCTTTGTGTAGAAGAGTGCTTGGCATGGTTGTAAGCATGTTGTACATAGCATAATTGTTCATCCCAAAGCTTGGTATGCTTGCTGCCATAACCTCTAAGCAACTGGATCTCTATCCTGTTGACCACCTCTATTTGGCCATATGTTTGTGGATGAAAGGTTGTGCTCTTCTTAAGTCTAGTGTTCATCAATTCCCACAGACTTGACCAAAACTTCCCAAAAAATAGGGAATCTTGATCAGATACAATGGAAGTGGGTAACCCAAAATGAACCTAGACATGCTGAAAGAACAACTTCATTGTTTGTTCAACTATAATCTACTTGTTACAAGGTATTAAAATACACATTTTGCTAAGCTTGTCCACAATAAAATATAAATTGTCATGACCTTTTCTATATTTTGGCAATCCTCCAACAAAGACCATGCAAACACTTTCCCAAGGACGAGAAGTAACTGGAAGTGGAGTGTACAAGCCTAATTTTCTATCATTGGGCTTGCTTTTAGCACACATAGTACACCCTTTAATACATCTAGAAATTGTTGCATGCATTCTTGGCCAATAACAGAACCTTTGCAGCTGTGCAATTGTTTTACTTACACCAAAATGACCAGATATAAGAGAAGTATGTGCTTCTCGGATTGTTAACTCTTTCAGTTTGTGGAATGCATAACTTTCCCAAATGATACAAGAGTTGATCCTTAACATAATAATCCAATTATTCTACTTGTTTACCATGACTTAAAGTTGCATATACATCTTTAAAATCTATATCTTGAGCATATTGTTCAATGTAGCTTTCATGCATTACTAAGTTATGTTTAAGTATAGTAGATGCATTTATGATTGGTCTAGACAACATATCTGCAACTTTATTATGTATGCCTTTCTTATATCTAATGACAAGATGAAACTATTGTAGGAAACACATCCACCTATAGTGTCTTGATTGCTACAATTTAGTTTGTGAGTGCAAATATTGAAGTGGTTGATGATCAATATGTATAATTGTTTCTTTGCCCATTAAGTAACGTTTCCACTTTCTCACAGTTTGTACTAATGCATACAATTCTTTATCATATGTGGGATAATTAACTACTGCATAATTAAATGTCTCAGAATGATAGCATATGTGTTTAGCATGTTGCATCAACACTGATCCCATGGCATAGTCACTGGCATATGTTTCAATCTCAAATGGTCGTTGAAGATCTTGCAGTGCTAGTACTGGTGCTGTACTAATTTTTTCTTTCAAGGTGTCGAAGGCTTTCTGTTGTTTGCCTCGCCACTGAAACACCTTGTTCAATCCTATTAAAGCATATAAGGGAGCTGCAATCAAGGAAAATTTAGCAATAAACTTTCTCCAATATTGTGTTGCTCCTAGGGAGCTCCTAACTTATGTAGCAGATTTGGGTTTAGGCCAGTTCACAATGACTTCAACCTTAGAGGGATCTATCTTCAATTCACCACCCCCTACAATATGACCCAAATAATTTAAAGATGTTCTACCAAATTCACATTTTGATAACTTAACATAGAGATTTTCTCTTTTCAAAACATCTAGAGTTTGCTTTACATGCTTCAAATGTTCTTCCCACATTTTACTGAAAACAAGAATGTCATCTAAATATACAATTACAAAATCATTAATAAAAGGCCTGAGTACGTCATTCATAACTCTAATGAAAGTGGCAGGAGCATTAGTTAAGCCAAAATTCATAACTAACCATTCATATAGCCCTTGCTTTGTTTTGAAATTAGTCTTCCATGCATCTTCTTCTGCTACTCTGACCTGATGGTAGCCACTACGTAAGTCCAACTTGGAAAAGTAAATTTCTTCTTTCAGGTGATCTAATAGATCATCAATGTGAGGAAGAGGATAATGATTCTTGATCGTTATTTTATTCAGCGCTCTATAATCAATGCACATCCTCCACAAACCATCTTTCTTTCTCACCAACACGATTGGAGATTTGCATGGTGATGTGCTTGGTCTTATGAACCCTTTCTCGGGAAACTCTTGTACCTACTTCTTGATGTCTGCATTCTCTAAATTGGATAACCTGTACATTCTAATATTAGGCAATGGAGCATCTTGCTGTAAATGAATATCATGTACAATTTCCCTTTTGGGTGGCAGACCTTTAGGTTATTGAAATAGGATATCATATTCTAAAGCAATTTTTTCTAAATCAGCTTTCTGTTTAGCATCACAACCCTCAAATATATTGGTTTTATCAGGGTTCTTTTCCTTTACAACCATTAGTACAAGTTGCTTGGATGAATTCACAATTCTTTTTATCTACCCTGAATTTATGAGAGAGTAATTATTTTTGAGTTTATGAGCTCTTACAATATATTCTATTCCCTCGTTAGTGAGTTGATACTTATTTTTAGCTCTATAGAAAATGGCTTTTCTATCATACAAGTAAGGACTTCCTAAAACAATCCCACATATATCCAAGGGAACTATATCTAACTCAACCTCATCTACAATTGTTGACCAAGTAGCAAACCTAAGTTTACATTGTCTAGTCACTTGTAGCTTTGCTTTATCACATACCCATCCAAATGGATATGGTTTCTTGTGAGGTGTTGTTAGTAATCCCAACTTCTTTACAATTTCTCCAGAAATCAAGTTTAATTGTGATCCACTATCAAATAAAGTATCAATATTTTGATGCTTGGAAATAACTCTAATATGAAAAAGTTGATGTCTTTTCCTCTCACTTTCTTCATCATCAATAGTTTGTGCAGAATTACTAGTAGATGCTTTAGAATTTTTACCTTTTATACATGTGGTTGTGAATGTTGTTTCATCACCTGAGTCTGACCCCAAATCTTTCTTAATAGTAGCAGCAGCCTTCTTCTTCTTGTCATCGAACTTCTAGGGTTTCAGATCCAGATGCAAATACCAGAAATGTTCATCATCATGTCCATCCTTCTTGCAGTGAATGCATGAAGGTTTGCCTTTCTGTACAGCGTTTTC
Source organism: Pinus taeda (assembly GCA_000404065.3). Taxonomy (NCBI): domain Eukaryota; kingdom Viridiplantae; phylum Streptophyta; class Pinopsida; order Pinales; family Pinaceae; genus Pinus; species Pinus taeda. The sequence goes on from APFE030942956.1 coordinate 106,184, forward strand.
CTTCCTCTCTTTCCATTTCAGCTTCCTCTTTTCCTTATTCTTGCTTGTAATGGGTTTTGATGATCCTCCAATCTCTTGGTTCACATTCTTGCCTCTAGCCTCTAGATGTGTAGCCTGAACGGATACCTCATCTATGTTAGTAGGGTTAAACATGAGAATGGTGTGCCTCAAATAGCTATGCAAACCACCTATATACTTCAACAAAGTTTTAGGTGAGTCTAGATAAATTCCTAGAATTAAAGATCTTTTCCTAAATTCTTGGGTATAGCTTTGTACACTTTTCTCCTTTAATTGACGAAGAGTTTGCCAACTCATCATTGCTTGTTACATATAAGCTAGTGGATAGAATTGTATTTTAATGGAAGAAACAAATTCACTCCAGGTAGTAATAATTTTACCATGCTTCTTCAAATCAACTTGTGTCCTACCTTCCCACCACACTAGGGCAGTTCCTCCAAGGCAAAGACTAGCTAGCTAAATCTTTCTCCTTTCTGAATCGATGTTATGCACCTTGCAATATACATCAATCTGTCTAATCTAGTTATCTAGTTTTTCTGCATTTAATTCTCTATCATATATTGGCAAATAAAATTTTACATCTAATTTAATCAAAGATGTTTTCTTCTTTTTATTTTCAAGGCTAGAAGGAGGTGTTGATGGAGGAGGCTCTTCCCCTTTCCCTTTGCCTTCTGAATGGGCAACTAGAAGAGGTTCCTCTACTCCTTTGCCTGTTTGAGATGCTGAAGGGTTTTCCCCTTTGCCTTTCTTAAATTATCGATACATCTCTTCCACCATGGCTCTCATGGTCATGAAACTATCCATGAAATGAGGTTTTGATCCCAAAGAAATATCTTAAGCCATTCTTCTCTGAGCATAGACTCTTCCAATCTCTGGATTAGTCTCAATAAGCTCTCCTTCTCCTAGTTTGAGCTTTGACCTAGTTAGCATTCAACAATCCAGCACAAGCTTGTCTAACCTTAGCAAACCTAAAGCTCTGATACCACTTGATCTGGAAATGAGATCTTAGATTACTTTTAATGTATTACAAACTCATGTGCATGGATTTGCCTACATTATTTAGTGCAACGGATTGATAAGATTGCGAATAATGTAGACAACGAGTAGTAAAGAAGCATAATAGACAAATACACATAAACACAGCAAATTTAATATGGAGTTCACCCAAAACTCTTGGGCTACATCTCCTGGTCCAGCCTTCAGTGGTGTCCCCTCTCTTATGTCTTCAAGAGTAGAGTTTTACAAAGTGTGAGCTAAAATTGAGTCTCATCACAACAGATGCAAACAACAAGAGTTTTGCTTGAATCCCTCAAGCCTCTCTGAGTACACAAACTCTTGCTTTCATTCTATGTCTTTGTTTTCTCTCTATCTCAGTGTTGCTTACTCTTTCTCTATCAGTCTGTGGCTTTAAATCCAATCAGCATTGTCTGTTTATTTCCTCTCCTCGAGCTTTCTAGCTCTCGGCCTCTATCTGCTCAAATCCCCCTTCTGAGCATTAGCAATCATGGCATAACATCTTCAGGGGAGGTGGCCAACTGTTCTGCAACGGAAGAGTCCATCTAGCCTTTGAAACCCCTGAAATAGCCATTCCCTGTTTAGACAAACAAATACATTCAAACACGGGAAAAATCTACCAAAACACAATTCATCGGACTTCAAATATTCATAAATCCACTTTATACTTCTAATGAGTCTGCCTTTAATCACTTATCACATGTCGCAACTGCCCTATTCCTTGGTTTCCCTTTGTAATTTAAAAATAGATTAAAACATTGAAAAATCTCGTAAAATGGCTTTAGACGGACTTGAAATATTATATATTGGCATTTACAAACCCTTTCGGGCCCGGTTTCATCGCATCCGCGCTTCCCTTCATATTTCATTTATTAAACGAAATATGTGAAAATACATAGAAAACTGTCATTTAATGGATCTCAAAATATATCAAATATCGTCTATAGCCTCGTTGGCTCCAGCTATAAGATTGCACATATATATGTAGCCCTGATCCATTTTACTACTCCGACAGATAATTGTGATGTGAATTACTGCAATCACATATCGCATTAGCCCTGGGTCATTTGGTAAGCAGTCCTCTATATTTGCCAATGTGATATCGCATGTTAACTTGCGCCGAAAATCTGTGCACTTGATCGACGGTCCTCGTTGACCCACACTAATCACGATCGCAATTGTTATATGGTTGCCCCTGATAGCCTCTGCTTGTCACCGCCGATTGCGATATGCCGATCAGATCTAGACCGTTGATCAGCCAGATCCGACAGATCCTGTGCACCACTGCCAATAACTTGTTTTTCCATTGTTTATTACTGTTTTTTGTTGCTGATAGTGTTTTCTACCTTTTCTAAGGGTTCTTCCTCATGCGATAGTTTTGATCTTTTAGAATATTTTGAAGACGTAGAGGGTTTTTGGATCCATTTTGGATCAATGCTCGATGTGATCTTTCACTGCTTGAACCTTTTTCTTCTTGATATGTCCTTCTTTCTTGAGAATTTAAGGAGTAGTAATTTCTTCCAATGCTTTACAAGATATGGTTGGATTCGTTTCTTGATACTTGATGTGATCTTTCACTTCTTGAACATTTTTCTTCTTGATATGTCCTTCTATCTTGATATTTTGAGGAGTGGCAATTTTGGCCAATGCATTACAAGATATGGTTGGATTCATTTCTTCTTTCTTGATGTGATCTTTCACTTCATGAACCTTTTTCTTCTTGATATGTCCTTCTATCTTGAGAGTTTGAGGAGTGGTAATTCTTGCCAATGCTTTACAACATATGGTCGGATTCGTTTCTTCTTTCTCTGGGGTTGGGTCCTGGCATATATCCTCTTCATTTGATGTTTCTTGATCCTTTTCTTCCTCCTCTTCATACTCTATGTAAAATAATTTCTTCTTAGCACACTTATGACCTTTAGTGCGTTTCCTATCACAATTGTAACAAAGTCCTTTTTCTCTTTTTTCTTCAAATTGTTGTGGTGTAACCCTTGTAGGTTGTGGAAGGCTAGGAGAAACAACACTTCCATATTTATAGTTGTGAGGGGTAGACATCCTTGTTGCCATAATTTTGCTTTCCATTTTGTAACAAAGCCCTTTTTCTCTTTTTTCTTCCAATTTTTGTGGTGTTGCTCTAAAGAAGGTGTTGCTCTTTGTATCCTCATAATGTTCTATAATTTCCTCAGTGAAATTGACCACATAACAAGTGGTTTATGAGAACAAATCCCTTTATACCATAAAAATTGATCTTGTTATAAATATGAATATGCAATACCTACCTTTTGTAACAGTGGTACACCATGTAGATCAAAATATTTCTCCATATTTAGTAACCAATTTACCAGATCCTTGCCATCAAACTTCCTCATCTCAATTTTTCTTGATTTTAGGAGCTCGATCTTGAAATGACTGTAACTCTGTACTTTTGGATCTTTAAGTTCTGAAATTTTGTCCTGTAGTATCCCTCTAAGTCCTCTTTCTAACCCTGAAAGTATGATTAAGATTGGATTCTGTAAGGAAGCGTTATGTCAAATCTCCCACGATGACCCAATTATAGACTGGTTCAATAGAGTGAACTTGTACGAAGTTCCACGTGTCACTATTTCAACCTTAGGACCTGAAACCAATATATAGAAAACTATAGTCTGTCTTCTTTCTGAAACTTCTTATGAAATTTCAGTTTGATGCTCAGATAGGAATATATGACGATTTTCCCAAGGTCACCTGTTTGGAATGTAATTCGGGGGTCTGCAAAAACCCTAACTTTGTCTGATTATATCTCCGAAAATATAGTGACACAGGATCTGCAATTTAAGACTGAGGTTTAGACCAATTTCATATCAAATGGGTTTTTGTTTTTTTCTTTCGAAACTTTATATCGAAAGAGTTATAGCGCAAATTCCATGATGAACTGTTTTAGATGAAATTTAGAGATTGCAAAAACCCTAACTTCCTCAGATCATACCTTTGAAAATATAGCGCGAAAAGATCTGAAATTTGGGCACAAGGTTTAGGCCAGTTTCTTCTCAAATGGGTTTCTTTGTAGCTTCTGAAACTTCGTAGTGAAACAGTTATAGAAAAAATTCCACGATGACCTATTTGAAGCAGCGAAACCCTAGAATCCAAAGCTCTGATACCAAATGTTATGAAACCAGCTCACAAAAAGATAGAAAAGATAGATGAATGCCTTAGAAATAAGCCTCTTTTAAGGGGGCAACCTCCTTTAATTTACTCAAATGAACAATTCTTAGATGATACAAATGACAATACCTCCTTTCTATATATAGGAGTCTAAGGGTCATAATATAATCAGAGCTTGACATAACAATAATAATGTAAGGGCACAATAATAGCAATAGTGGGCTTCTATGGGGCACAATAATAACAATATGGGGACTACATGGGTACAATAATATAATAAGGGCGTTGTACTAATATCAATAATGGGTTACACTAGTAGTATAGGGGCCTAACACAGTAAGTCAAGGAGGGTGCATGAGAGGTTATAACACATGGAGGGTGAGGTGAGTGCACCCCTTCGAAACCTGTAATAGTACTCGACTTGGAAGGGAACACACGAGAAAAGATGCATCACTGGCTAGAAGGCAAGATAGCAAGCAATCCAAAGTGATGTTCAAATCAATATTACATCTACAATAGGATTCATACAATTGTATACAAAATAGTTCATATACAAATGCATAAGTTAAATAACATACATTTCTACAGCAACCAGAATAGTCCAACTACAATAACAACATATGCATGAAAACATGTTGGCTCTCTTATATTAAGAAGTGTAATTTCCAGTCATACAATACATCCATGTACATCCACTAGTCCCAATAGTGGATCGTTACAACCACAATTTCCTGCTCCTCCAAAGATTATACTAGCTCTACGCAATGGAGAAGCCAAGGCTCATGACAATATGTGCAAAATTTCTCTAAGACACTCCTATCATAATCTTGGTTGACCAAAAGCCTTTACAATTAGTTGTGAGGGAATATTTATAGCAAAGGGTGGGGTGACCCTTAACATTCCCCTTTGTGACAGTTCATCTACCCTCATGACTCTTCATCTACATTATGATTGTTACATCCAACTATCGATACTTGACTTACACTTGAAAAGCCACTACATTATAATGCACATGTACGCATGTGAGAAAAAATGGCTTGAGAAATCCATGCTAGACATCACTATGACTCGAAAAACTGTTGGAATACCAACTCTTCGACATCTTCATTGTGGTTAACAATAGAAAACTGATGCCAAGATCGGTAGTCTGCGATGGTGTCTGTTTTCTCCAAGGTGACATCTTTCTAGACCATGACTCTTGCCTCCATAACATCTGGGTACACTGCTTGGGCTCTTTTGTCCAACTCGTTTGAAAGCATGCACATCATTTCCTTGAGTGTTATCGAACAAGAAACATACTTTTGCATGGTGTCTGCATTGATTGATAAGTTTGGGCTAGTGGCTATGCGCATCAACTCATCAAAGAATGAGTCAAGCTCTAGTCAGATCTGTGCCTTTGTCTTCACCTCGGTGAGAGTCCCAATAGATGGGGTTGCATGTGCATGCACCACAACATCCATACTCTTAAATATACATGCATGGGAAGCCTGTAGACTAGTGATGAGTTGCGGGAGCTCTTCATAGTTCTGGATCTAACTCCAAATGCATGACTTCATCTCGACCGCTCTAGGCTTCATCATCTTAGGCAGGTGAATCGGGGCTTCTTTGTATCTCATCGTCCATGTTTGCATGTAATCAACAACATCATGTACGTTCGACAAGACACATGCTCTTCTAGCACATTGTTTTTTCCATCCATTGAGATGGATCACTGCCTTATGCATGGTACGAAACTTGGAATACAATGTCTGCATGACTATGTCAAGGGACAATACTTCATCAAGTATTGCCTTCTTCAATTCTTCTAAGGTGGTTGTTGTTGCCAACTCTCCTCCTTGCTTGGTCGTTTGTAGATCCTTAGTCATTTGCTCATTCTCAACTATCAGAAAATGAACACTTAAGCTAGTGGCTTCAGCATATGCTCTAGTAGCATCGGCCAAGGCTACTCGATGTTTGCACACATCAAACATGATCACTCATTTTTCAACTTGGCAAGAGATGTATGATCATTTGAATTCGACACTCTATGAGACTACACAACTCTATGTTGAGACTCATCGAATGAGATGTTGTGTATCTCTCCTTTCGGCTGACCTCTAAGGATCTCAGTGTCTCCTTAGTCACTTGGGACTTGCACCTCTTCTGGATGCGTAGAAGCGGGTAAGTCAACCTCTTGTTGATGAGGCATGTGGTCAATGTCTCATTCTAAATCCTATTGCTCCACATCTGTATCTATCTTTTCAAGTGCTTGGTCTATCTCACGAGCGAAGTCCTACTCCTGCAATGGTTCACCCTGTCTGCCTAATGCTAGTTGTTCTGATGATTCCATTACTTGTACGGGTATCATTTCATCTGTCTATACATGTAGCACCCCCTTTTGTACCTATTTTTGTTGCGCTTCCCTCTCCCGTTTGTGCAGCTCTTATTCCTTTTGGAGTTTCCCTTTCAACTCATGCAACTCCTTCGTTTCCTCCATTCTCTGTTTCTCCCTTTGCCTTTGCACGATTTGCTTGTCACGTTGTTACCTCTTTGCCTCTATAGCATAGCTACTTTATCCACAAGTGGATCTACTCAGAACTTGTAGATTTTCTCTTCCTCCATTCGATTGACAATCTTCCTCTTTCCCTTGTCATGCACTGGTATGTTTTCCTCTGCTGCTACTACTACTTTTGGTGCTCTCTAGGATGTTGCTTCATGTTGCTTCATTAATCATTCCACAATGAAGCCACCCTATTCATTGGGTCTAGAGAAACTGTAGCAATATCTCCATGGGTCCTCCTCTGCCCAATGAAATTCCCCATGGATCCAATTGAATTGTACTCTCACACAGTGATCATTCACAAGGAAATGTTGGTCATACAGATTGTAACTCCGGAGGTCGAATGGATATTTCTTCATTTGTTTTGCATCGACATCTACATGCTTGGAACTCCTTGTCTCGTATAACCCAATGTGTTACGGAAGAGTGAGCCAAGGTGCCTTCTTCTTCCGATGCAGCCTAGTTGTCAATCCTGCCAAGATGTGATATGCTACTTCCTACATGATGAGTACATCCAAAACAACTTCAGTAGAACATGTAGAGGCTTCTCCGCATTTTACATCTGTATGAAGGTGTTGGACAATGAGGAATACCAATTAGCTCTATCTATTAGTGCCTCCATTGCTTCCTTTGATATGCAGGGTGGATCATGTTTGAATAACATATTGTAAACTAGGGTGAAAAAATGACCAGACATCAATGTAATAACTCCTCTAAAGTTTCCTTTGGACAACATCTTACAATAAGTGTTCACAGTAGTCTTTGTCGGTGACCATGCCCACTTCAAGCTCAGGAACTCCTCTTGGGCACAGATTACATCCAAGATATAGGCGGACATGTAGATTTCTACTTGCATACCTGCGGGTGATTGTCGAGCCCCTGTTACTTGTTCCTTTAGTTGATGATGCAACATGCCAAACAAGTTACAGGCTTTTCCCTCTCTTGCCAGTTGGTCTGGTGTAATCACCCAACTCTGTGGGAAGGTTTTCATGCTTTCTTGGCCATACAGTCGACATGCAAAGATGACTAAGTATCGATACTCCTTATGTAATATCTTCATCTTGTATATTTTTTTAGGTGTCATCTTGAATCTAGCAGCTCCTTCACCCAGCTCTTCAAGATTTCTCTAGAGTTGGCATTGTTGCTGGGTATGCTGAGGGGAGTCTCCTTGACAGTCACAGCTCCAACATCTGATACATTTCATCATAATCTTATTCCCTAAAGGTTACAATATTCGTCCCACCGACACTACTCAATGTCATTGTCTTGGGATATGTGTGCGAGACAATCCAGTGTATCATGTTCGTGCATGGGAACGCAGGGCATGGGAACGCGGGGTATCTGCATGCAATCTGGTACAAGCTGGACCTGTGAATGTTCACATATACCTGGCAGTGTTCGAGGTCTTCCCCAAATGTGCCTGCAAATGCATCATTGTCCTCTTGCCATTTCAACTTGAATTAGCTTGGTATCTTCATAGATCAGTAGACTTGCAAACACTCGCTCAATTATTGCTCCAATTTCACTTTTGTTAGTGTCCTTTGATCCTGCTCTCTTGCATGCCATTGATATTGAACTGCTAAGAGGCAAACAAACACCTGCTAGATCTAGAGACAAAATGACATGCATGGCAAGAAAGATGTCAGCAAAAACCAAAGCAAACTTAAGGAATGACATAACACATACTTGAGGATTAACTAGCAAGGATGGCGCAATTGCTTCTGGGAAGATGGGAGACTAGCTGCGAGATTTGCGCAAAAGGAATTTTGGGTTGTCTAGGGAGGTTGACTAGCTGTTGGATTTGTGCAATGTGCAATCCAGGTTGTATGTTGACTATTCGAATTGAGAAATGCACAATTTCAGCTAGCAATGGTTGGAGTCTTAGTGACTACATTGCACAATTTTCTGGGCCAACAGTCACTGTCCCTCATAATTGTGAAAAGAAAGCATGGAGGACAGTCACTGGGAAGAAATGCGCATTTCCTAATAGGAAGACATAGCCTTCCTTCTCAGGATTGCGCAATGTTGTCTTGGTGAGGCAAAGTCCGGGCCAAGGCTAGCAAGACTCGCTGACGGGAAACTGAAAGAAAATGTGAAAGTGAATGCATGGCGATACTGAGTGTAATCAAAAGTGATTGATCGTGCATGCAAACAGTGGATGAAAGATTCAGAAAACAGAACAACATGCATGTGGGTGAAGCGAGTCGCTGAATCGACGATCGCTCGTGAAAAATAATTTCATGCATGCGACAGCAGTGATATGCTAACAAAAACTAAAATGGTGCTATTACAAGCTAGTATGCATGTAAATGATAGCAAGCATTCGCAGAAATCAAGCAAACACACTCGCACAAGTGAAAACACAAAAAGAGATAGAAATGCTGAAAAAGACAAGTTGAGACCACTTACCCATGAATAGCTGAGCTAGATGTGTCGAAGAGTCCTGGATGTGTTGTGGGATTTCGTAGCTCCAAGATCGATTTGAATAAATGATCTCTGATGTGTCGAATAAATAAATTTAGGCTCATGACATGCCTGCCACAAATATAGGAAAAAGTGACACTTGGAGGAAAGATTCTAAAATGATGGATTTCAAGCCTCTGTGGTAGTTTTTTGTAGCTTCATGTTCCGGATTATCCACAGTTTCCACTTCAGTCTGTCGACGTTTCGAACCCCAACAGGGGTCCATCATCAGGACCATCTTTGAAAGATAGAAATGAAATGAATGAAAGATGATGAGAGCAGGAGCGAGGCACCTGGATATACAAAGGAACCCTGATATGAGAGCCGACATTCCTTATTATTTCATGATTTATATTTATTATTATTATTAATTATTAAATTTTAGTTTTTAATTATTATTTTTAGCCATAATTAAAACAATCATATTTTAACATATAAATTAAATTAATTAATTAATCAATAATTAATGAATATAATTAGTATGATTAATTAAAATCTAATTTAATAATTCATCAGTACTTAATTTAATGGCAATATTTTAGAAATTTTTTTATTTTAATTGTTATTTTTATCTATTCTTATTCTTTAAAATTAGATTTAATTAATTTAGTTAATTCATTTTAATTTTGATTAGACTATTCTATTTTCATTTATTAGACATAATTTATTTTTATATAATAATTTAATTAAGCCTTATATTATATTAATTTAATTAATTATATTAATTTTATTTTATTTTTATTTTTATTTTTATTATTTTATTTTATATATTTATATTAATTTTATTTTATTTTTTATTTTTTTAAATTAATTATATTAATTATATTAATAAATTTAATACCATATTATTTTATTTTATATATTATACCTTATATTATATTAATTAATTAATTATATTAATTATATAAAATTTTATATAATAATTATATATAATTAATTTAATACCATAAATCCCATTTTATTTTATTAATCATATTTTAATTTTAAAATTTTTTATATTTAATTAAGCCCTTAATTTAGCCCTTAATTTAATTTAATTTAATTAATATAATTAATTAAATTTAAATTAAATTAATTAAATAAATGATTGTGATGATTAATTAATTAATTAATAAGACCTTCTGACTGGGAGGTCTATTGATCTTGAGCTTCCGAGGGTTTCGAGGGGTTAATTCGTCTGATCAGGGGAAACCAGCTTCCACTGATTTAACTTCCATTGTCCCTGTTGAGGTTCCGCGGGAATTTCATGATTTCAATGGCCTCTCTGAGTTTTCTTTTATGATAATTGTCCTCCCTTGCAATTACCTTGGCGTCTTCCAAACACATCTGATGTTTGGTCTTGGATGAGTGTTTTGCAAGGGCCGACGTACGAGATCTATCATTCTTTATGTCAGCTGCGTGTTCTTTAAGCCTTGTTTTCAGAGATCGACCTGTTTCCCCAATGTAACTTTTACCACATGAGCAATCAATCTTGTACACTCCCTTGAGCTGCTGACGATCGATGTTGTCCTTAACTGATCTCATCATCTGCCTTATAGTTCCACATGTTGTAAATTGAGTATCTATGTTTTTCTTTTTTAATACTTTCGCAATTTTGTCGGTAACCCCTTGGATGTATGGAAGGTAAACCCTCCCCTGATTTTCTTTGTCCTCAGGGGTACGCTTAGAGAGGGCCCTGTCTTGAGCCCTTTTTATAGCTTTCTTGATGCTCCATTCCTTGTACCCAATGTTTTTGATGGACCCCCGTTGGGGTTCGAAACATCGACAGACTGAAGTGGAAACTGTGGATAATCCGGAACATGATTCTAAAATGATATTTGCATGTAACCTCCAGTTGCTAAAAATAGCTCCCTGAATCAAGGGATGCCTTTGCATGTTGCATTTTTCTATTCAGGGAAAAAGTAACCCATGCATGCAAGTCAAGCTTCCTTAGTGTCGGGTGGAACTGGTCAACCCAACTGCACATGCAAGAGCTTGCTCAATTGTTGGGGGGGAGTGCGCATTTCTGGGAGGGAGTTGGGCTAGCTGCCCATGAGATTTCTATAATTTCTGGGCAAAGCAGCTGACTACTACTCAAAATTGCACAATCCTAGGCTGAGCAGCCCTGCTAGGAGGATTTGCACAATTTTCTGGTTGAAGCTTGACTGGCATATTTGCACAATTCTAGAGCCCAACAGGCTTCCAGACAAAATTGTGCAATTTCTGGAGGGAAGGTTGGTTGCCCTCTAGAATTGTGTAATTTCTTGAGGGAACTACTCACACTGCAGTTGGATCAAGTTCGGAAGAATAGCCTGCAAGTGGAGTGCAACATGCTCTAATGGACAGGCTATCATTCTGCAAGAAAATCACTGAAGCTTGTGTACTTGACAAAGCAAGACATGCTGTTGTGAAAAGTTGGTAGGGAGGCTCCAAAATGAAGCTAAGGCAAAAAAATTTAGGGTGGTTATAGCCGATACAACATGTTCCCTAGAATAATTCTGGATATGATTCCCGCATCCATATTTTATCCTCCCAGATAGCATCCTCTGGGATAAATTTCCTCCACTGCATTTTAACTTGGGTGATGACTCGCTTCTATAGAATTTTTTCTCTTTGTTCGTGAATACAGAGGGGTTCTACTAGAAATTTTTCGTCTAGTTCCACTTGTTTCACAGGATAAAATATCTTTAATGATTAATATTTTGTAAACATATTCAATCATCATAATAATTACCTAATTAAATTTTTACCTGCGCTTATTTCCAGTTAATGATGTGTCTAGGGTCATATAAGTATTTTTTTTAATAACAATACATGGAACACATTATGAACTCATATGTGGTTGGGAACTGCTAGCTAATATGCAAGAGGTCCAATGATTTCCAATATTTGGAAGGGTCTACAGTATCTAGGAGCTAATTGTTCACATCCCTTCCACTACAAGGTGCTCTTTCAAGGTTGAATTCAAATATAAACGTGATATCCCACTTGAAATTCCTTTTATGTTCTTTTTTTATCTACATATTATGTTTGTCTATCTTGCACAACCTTCATATTCTGTCGGATTTTCTTCACGTTACTTTCAGATATTCGTGATAAAGAACCTAAAAAGGACTTAATTCATATATTTGCGATAATTGTTATTATAGGAAAAATCCACCAAGTGGAGATATTCCTCCCATTTATTGGGTTGCTACGTTACATACATCTGTAGCATATCTTCTAACACTTCGTTTACTCACTATGTTTTCCCATCTGTCTGTGGGTGATAAGTAGTGCTCAACTAAATTTGAGTGTCCAAACCTATAAAGAGAGTTTTCCAAAAAGCAGATGTAAATTTTAAATCTCGGTCAGAAATCATAACCTTAGGTATTCCATGCAGCCTAAAAAAATTTCGTATAAATATGTATGAAATTTGTCCAATTTTGTAAGTGGATTGAACAGGAATAAAGTAGGCTACTTTACTTAATTTATCAACCACTGCCATGATTGAATCATTTTACCTTCAAGTTTTAGGTAGTACTGTGATGAAATCCAATGTAATTACTTCCCACTTTCATTCTAGGATAGGTAAGGGGTTAAGCAGTCTCGTTGGATGCTGGTGTTCAACTTTAACTTATTAACATTCCAACAATTTGGTTAAATAGTATGTGATATATCTTCTCATTTTGGGCTAATAATAGTTTTTCTTAATATCAAAGAACAGTTTTCGATACCCCAGATGGGAAACATATGGTCTCTTATGAAATTCATCCAAAATAAATAGTTTAACAGCTTGTTGATTGGGAACGTATATTCTACCTCTGAATGTTAACAAATTATCTTTATTTATCATGTAATTAGCTTGTTGTTCTGGACTGTTTATTTGATCGGCTTGCTGCCATAAAAACTTATATTTTGGGTCTTTATTAAAAGCATCCCTAATTTGATCTGAAAAAATAAATTCTACCTTATTGTATGAAATTTCATATAGGTGTTGTGATTTCCTACTCAGTGCATCTGCCACCTGATTTCCTTTCCTTTAAGATTTTTAATGTCGAAATAGAACTCGCCTAAAAAGGTTGTCCATCTTGCTTGTCGTGCATTAAGATTAGGTTGTTTAAAGAAAGTGGTGAGCTACTATGGTATGTCATCAACATAAATTTATTTCCTAATAGATAATGCCTCCATACTTTTAAAGCATGCAGCACTGCAATTAATTCCAAATCATAAGCATAATATATTATCTCATGTTCTTTCAATTTCCTTGATTCGTAGGCAATCACTTTACCCTCTTGCATCAATAATCCCCCCACTCCTTGACAAGCATCAGTACATACCACAAACTCATTTTCTAAATCTATGATATTTAATACTAGGGAAGTGGTTAATTAATAGATGTTTTAATAACTCAAAACTATGTTGACATTCAACAGTCCATTTGAAGTCTTTTCCCTTATTATGTAGGGTTGTTATAGGATAAACTATCTAAGAAAATACCTCAATAAAACAGTGATAATATGTTAAATTATGTTATGTTCTATGCTTAGAGTAGTTTATTATTTTTCTTCTTATTAGTCACAGATTAGCAATCACATATACATTAAGTAAAGCGTAGATAGAACATTAAATGATCAATAGAAAACAAGCCAAGACAAGAGACACAATATGTGGCGGCTAGCCAGGGACAAACCCCAATGCGGGGAAACCCTTTGATCAAATATTCTTTTATCTTCAATAGTTCAGCAAAGAGAAATAGTACAAAATCTAATTCTGTAATTTTATATCAACAACAACAAACCCTAGATCAGCAAAGTCAAACTTGGTCAAACTAGCTGAAATTGACCTCTAAAATACTTGGTCTATTTCCAGTCAACTTGTCCTCAAATAGCCTGAAGAAATAGGCCTTGAACAACCCCAAAAGTTCAGTCAATTTGCAGATTTTTGAAGTCAACTTGCAACCCTAAACTAGGGCAGTCAACACCCGTCAAATCACCTCGATTTTCGTGCCAAAAATTTCGGCATGCCTAGGAGAGGCAACCACACCCAATCCGCACTTCTGGAAGGTCAACACTTGGTTAACGCTGGTCAAAGAGGTGACCTACTTCCCTAGCATCCTTTCTACATCTTCCTTGCCCTAGGACGTCTTTCTTTCAACCACACGTGTGAGAGAGAGAGAGAGGCTCCTTTTATGCATAGGAGAGAGAGAGAGAGAGAGAGAAGATGAGTGAATTGAATTTTCCAAATGAGGAGAATGCTCCTTGTATTTATATTCAAACATTGAGGTTGAATAGACATGATTGTTGGGCTTTTGAGCCTACATAAGTTTGCTGGCCGACCTTGACAATTTGTCCATAATCAAAATAAATTCATATCTCCATAATACTTATCGAAATCGGATGATATTTAGATCAATCCTACACCTCTCGATGAGAGGAATCTAGGAAAAATATCAGAACCCATAAATAAGATGATCCACATGGAGTTTGGATTTAGTTTCCAATTTTAACATAATACCCTACTAATCCCATAAAGGATTGTATATTTGCAACGTTAACAGAAACTGACCATTCGATAATAATTTTAATTTTATCAATATCTACAGATATCCCTTTCACAAAAATCACATGGCCTAAGTATTGTATATGATCTTTGTAGAAATCACATTTGTTGAATTTAGCTTATAACTGATGGTCTCTTAATGTTTGTAACATGATTTGTAAGTGTTTCTTGTGTCCTAAATTTATTGAATATATAAGAATATAATCAATAAAAATTAGGACGAACTTATCAAGATACGTGAGGAATATATTGTTAATAAGACTCATGAAGATGGTTGGAGAATTGATAAGGCCAAAAGGCAAAACCACGAACTCATAATGACCATAGCATGTTCTAAAAGTTTTTTTTGGAATATCTTCTTCCTTCATCCTTATCTGATGATACCCAGATCGCAAATTTATCTTAGAGAACATGGTGGCTCCCTTAACTTGATTGAACAAGTCATTGATTCTTGGCAAAGGATATTTGTTTTTAACATTTAGCTTATTAAGTTGTTTGTAATCAATACATAATCTTAGTGTACCTTCCTTCTTCCTGACAAACAAAACAGGGGCTCCCCAAGGGGAAACACTTGGGTGAATATAACCTTTATCAAACAATTCCTATAATTTCATTTTAAGTTCTGTTAATTCAGGTATACTCATTCAGTAAGGAGTCTGAGACATAAGTGCAGCCCCAGGGACTAATTATATCGTGAAATCAATATCTCATTTTAGAGTTAATCTAGGTATCTTTTATGGGAACACATCAAAAAACTCCTAAATCACTGGCAGGTTTCCTAAGGAGACCAATTTATCTTTGGAGTTATTGAATCCCACCTAGACTGTGTATTTAGACATCCTTTTATGAATACACTTGCTTAACTAAGAGGCAATGATACGTCGTGGTACCATGGGCCTTATTACTCCTTGTATTTCTTTTCTAACACCCTCCTTGTTAAGGTAGTTAATGGTTTATCTTTGCAAGTTACTGAGGACCAATGGTCCTCCAACTAGTCCATCCCTATCAAAACATCATAAGACCCCAAAGGTAATACATTCAATCCCATATGAAGGAGTTGGTTTTTTATCTCAATGGGATAGTTATCTACTTTGGTTGTCACTCTTCTTTTCACCCTGGTAGCTAATTGCATTAGCCAGGAATTTTTAAACTTATTGTTTTGTAAGTGATATTCTTCAACAATTCTAGGACTAACATATCTTAAAATAGCTCTAGGGTCTATTAGAATTGATACAACATGATTAGACATTTTTCCTTCCAACTCAATCATACTGGGTTGATATTCTGCTTGATGATCATCTCAGGTGACGTTAATCTTGGGTATATTTCGCGCCACCTCTATAACTGTTGAAGTCTCCTAAATGTTAGTAGCTCATTCTACTCTAGTACGATGAGGGAAATTTTTGTAATAATGCAACTCTCCACAACCCCAACACTACAATGGGGGTTTTTGTAATTGACTAGATTCTAGCTTATTGGAGACCTTCATCTGTTTTGATTCATTTTGGGGTTTAAATTTTTGTACCTTCTTCCCAAATTTTTTTTAACTGATTCTTTTGTATGTTCCTGGTATTTCCTCCTTTCATGCGTTTCAAGTTTCGAAACTTACTGGATGTCTTTTTTCTTAAGCCAAGACTTACCACTTTCCCCCTTCTGCTTCATTTGTTGGTAATAGATTTATGCCTTCGTGATAGCCTCATCCATGGTTTTAGGATTATCGAATTCCAAGTGATCCTTCATAAAAATAGGTAGGCTACTCATAAATCATTTCACCTTAGCCTTTTCCTCCAGAATATAAGGTACATATCGCAATAGGGATGTAAATTTGGCCACAAACTCATCCATAGAAAGTTGTCCTAGTCATCGATCATAAAATTCCTTTGCCTTATCATCATAAAATCGTTCAGTTAAATACTTTTCCTTAATTTTTCTGAAAATCTCCCCAATTCACCTTTTTCTCATCAACTACTTGTATGGCCTTAACCACTTCCCACCACAATGTGGCTTTACCTTGCAGTTGGTAAATCGCTGATATTTCTTTAAGATTGTCATTGTGCTTATAAATCTGAAAATATGTATTAATGTTAATTAGCCAAGCTTCAGTAGCTTCCTCCATTTTTTATCCAAGTGGATGTTGGTGGTCACCCTCTTGTTCCACTTGGACCCCCCACCATTGTCTCTTTGAATCTTTCAGTTTCCTTAATTGTTGCACATTTTACTATTTTTGGCAATTTTTCAGGTCCTAAACTTCTGGAGCCATTTTGAGTCCCTAAATGACTTTTTTCGTCAAAACCGAGGAAAACATCAGTATTTGATTGAAGTTTTCCATTTTAAAGTTTTACTCAAATAGATATTTCTAACGAGGTATTTTGTGCATCAAACGGAGATCGTATGCCAAACCTACAACCCCGAGAAGTTAATATACCAATTTACCCAAACAAGGCCCATAGTTTTGGCGCTTCAACTCCTAGGGTTAGGTTTTTGAATGTTTAGGAATTTCGATTATTTCTCAATAATAAATAGGCCTTCAAGCCTCATTGTAACACAATTCAGAGGCATGTAGCTGCCACATCTCTTTTCATAGATAAGTTACCATTGCCCGAGCTAGTTTATTTCCATTTTGTTTGTAAGCTTATTTCAGTATTTGATATTAATGAAATGAAGTGTTATTTCTATTGCATCTCTATATTTATGGTTATATATATATATATAATCCTATTTAAGTTCAGATCAATGGTATCAGAGCGGTCTGCTATTTTTAATTTTTTCTTTGCATGTCCCTAACGAGGTCGAGATATAAGGAGTTAGGGCTCAAATTGGTCGAACCTTTGCAAGACTAACCTCACAAACCCTTATGGCCTCCCATGGAAAAATAAAATAAATACGAGGGGGTAGAAGATCCTTTCAAAATATTTCTCAGAGAAGCCCTCAAGCAACGGAGTAACGCGATGATTGACAACTTTGCCTAGATCCTTCAATGGCTACCCAAAGGTGACGAATCTTCTTCCAACAGCTACTATAGAAGCACCATGCCCTTTAAGGTACAATTTAACTTTTACATCCCCATATTTGAAGGTCAAATATATGCGGATGCCATAGATAAATGGTTAAATATGCTAGAAGAATATATATTTTTTTCATGATTTTTCTAGCCGAGAAAAGATAACTTTTGCACTTCTCAAAGTTGCCCCCCACATCAAGGATTGGTGGGAAACCTAGTGTGAGAAGAAGGAAAAATTACACCCTCACTCTTTTCAGCCTCACCCACTTGGAATTCATTCTGGGATGCCATCAAGGAGTAGTACTACCCTATCGGGAGCTATGAGGATAAATACATAGAGTGGACCACGTTGTGGTAGGGACGGGACCAAGATGTGTCAAAGTTTACCAATGTTTTTCATACCCTTCGAACTGAGTTGAGTATCATGGATTCTGAACGGAATTTGGTACCCAAGTATCGCGACTCTCTACACAACTACATCTAAGACGAGATGGAGTTCCTGGACATCTCCTTGCTCAGCACAGCATACCAATACCCTACAAAGATTTCATAGACTTTTAAACAAAAAAAAGAGAAAAATTTGGATCTGTGAATCTAAACCAAGGGAAAGGTGCCCCCAAACCGCAAAGCAAAGGAAAAATCCAAGGCGGGGTGACCCGAGATAACCCATTGAAGCCACAAGAAAATAACAACACTACGAAGACAAAGAAAGACACGAGAAAGTGGTGTGAGTTCCATAAGAGCTCTACTCACAACACAAGAGTGTCAGGCCAGGCAGTCAATGGTGGTTGAGATCAAGGCTTCTAAATTAGATGCATGTTCTGACTCTGAGTCAAAACCAAAAAGTGGGAATGAAAAAGGGAAGAATATCATTGATGTGGAGCCCAGTGCCACTGTGGCCACCACCAAGATCTAGAATATTGAGCATGAATATCCAAAGGAGGGGGAACGTCTCTTCCGCACACATATGTGGGTGAAGGGTTCTCCGTTGTGGTTCATTATCGACAATGGGAGCCAAAAGAATGACATTTTAGCAGAGGTTTTGAATTGTTTGGGCCTACCAACTACAGCACATCCACATAAATACACCATCGGGTGGCTTCACCAAGGATGAGATCTTCGCATTAGCCAATAGTTTAGTCTTCCCTACAGCATCAAGCCCTTCATTGATGAGGTGTTGTGTGATGTTGCTCCTCTTGAAGTTTGTGATGTATTATTAGGAAAACCATACTTGTGGAAGCGGCATGTTATATATGAGTTTATACCTCGTTTTATTATTATTTCTTTGGGTAATAAGTTATACAGGATACCAGAGGTATCCCTACCTACCGCCATCACTTTGATATATCTTAAGCAATGTAGTAAGATCATCTCCTAGACTGAGAATTTTGTTTTCTTTATGATTAACTCTCAAAGTAATTGAGAAGATCTTAGCCACATCCATGGCCCCTAGTAAGGGTTCATCCACGCAGTATAAGCGAGTGGATAGGATCGTGGAAGAATACAAGCACATCTTCTCCTCACCCATAAGGGCACCCTTGCATTGCCACGTTAAGCATTCGATCGATCTGACTCTCAGAGAACATCTACCTAATGGGCCAATATATCATTGCTCCATTCTAGAAAATGAAGAGATCAAGTGGAAAATATAGAAGTTGCTACAAAAATGGCACATCCGACCAAGTTCCTCTCCTTTTGGGAATCCGATTATACTTGTATAGAAGAAGGATGGGACCTAGAGGCTCTGCATTGATTATCAAGCACTAAACAAAATCATTATCAGGAATAGGTATCCAATCCCATGGATTGATGACCTCTTGGACCAAATCAAGGGGGCCAAGTATTTTAGCAAGATCAATCTGAAGTCTAGCTATCACGAGGTTCCAATAGAGCCCACATCTATATGGAAGATCGCCTTCGAATCCAAGAAAGGCTTTTTTGAATGGTTGGTTATGCCCTTTGGGTTGACAAATGCCCTTTCTCTTTTATGAGGCTAATGGATGACATCTTGCATCCCTTCACCAACTCATTCATGGTTGTTTATCTGGATGACATCCTCATCTTTAACAAGAGTTGGGGAGAACACTTGCAACACATTCGACTAGTTCTCCAAACCCTTTGGCAGCACAAATTGTGTGACAACTTGGAGAAATGCACCTTTGGAATGATCCTGATCCAATATATGGGTTACATCATAGATGAGCATTTTGTGGATGTGAATCTAACTAAGATCCAAGTCATTTGGGATTGGCCAATCATAACCACTCTAACAGAGCTTCGTAGCTTTTTGGTCCTTGAAAATTTTTATTGGAGGTTCGTGTTGGTATTCTCCCATATCACTTGGTATTTGAATCGGATTACCAAGGGTAGGGTGAAAGAAAAGTTTTCCTGGTCCAATTCGAACAAAAGGAATTCGTTGATTTGAAGCACCACCTCTACTTTGCACTGGTACTCACACTTCCAGACCTGTAGTAGTCATTTGAAATTGAGACATATGCCTCTGACTATGCTATTAGTGTAGTTCTCACCCAGCATGGGCATCGAGTGGCCTATCATAGTGAGACACTTTCTGATACAATTCGGAAGTACCCCACCTATGATAAAGAGATGTATTCCATCATGGAGGCTTACTCACAATGGAAGCATTACATCAATTTATACAGACATAAGAGAAGTTGCAAAATGATTGCCAATAGAAGTGGTCTACATATCTGCAACAATTCCACATGAACATTAAATACAAAAAAGGCAGCACCAATCATGTTGCAAATTGCCTCAGCTAGCCCCCAGTTGCAGCACTAACTACTGTTCTCAACTCTTGTGGCCACGAGACCTCTGAATGGCCACAATTATACAAAAATGATCCATAGTTTGTCTCCGCATACCAGATGCTAGTGGATGGAAATAAGGTTCCTGATTTCCACCTCTGGGATGCATTATTATGCTACCTGGGCCACCCTTTTATCCTTCAAATGAGCGTGCCAAGCTGATTTGAGAGGCATACTACAGTCGAGTCGCAGGAAACTTTGGTGTGGAGAAAATTGTGGTTGTACTACAAAAATACTTTTATTAGCCAAAACTTTGACTAGATGTTGGGAAATATATCAGATCCTACACTCCCTGCACCATTGCCAAGCCAACCATCAAGAAGTGAGGCCTGTACACTCCTTTTCCTACTCCCATTTAACCCTGGGAATCCATCTCCATGGATTATATGTCTGGCATCCCTTCTATCAAACATGGTGATCACTGTGTATTTGTGGTCATGGACAGATTTTCTAAGATGGTTATATTGGTGGCCTGCAAGAAGAGTATCACATCAGAGGACATTGCGAAACTCTTCTTTGAATGAGTGTGGGTATAGAGATCCCTGGACCATTATATCAAATCAGGTTAGCAGGTTCCTGAGCACATTCCGGTCAAGCCTCTGGACACTATGATGGGCCTCTAAATTAGACATGAATTAAGGCCCATGCCTCTAAATAAAACATAAATTAAGGCCCATCTAACCATCCTTAAACATATTAAACCTCTCTTTTTGCATTAGATAATGTATTTTTAACTTAAATATATTCATTAGGAAGGTTTATGAATAATTTCATTTTTTTCCTAATATTATTTATTTTTGCGGAATATTATGAGAATATTGGGAAAATTATGAAGATTTGGAGGAGGAGATAATTTAGGGACTTTCTCCCTATTACAGGAGGATCAATATTAAATAATAAATCAACAAGATATTATGAAATTATGGCACAGATTGTGGAACCCCAATGATTGAGAAAATATAGGGATGCATTCCCTACCATTTAATGCAGATTCCTAGTATTGGGAATCAGATCCACTAATCAAGGGATTTTGGTAAGGAAAGATTCCTCCTTTCATGGGGAATGATTGCTAATCATTTTGTATTAGTACCAAGTCGAATTTACCTCTAGAGATAGATTTTTATTAGTTTTCTTGTGGAGAGAACTCATATTTTTGCAGCTCCGTTGTATTTTCTTACAGGGATGTAATTGTATTGATGAAAATAATGAAGATTGGTGTCACGTTCAGCTTTTAAGTCTTTTTATCCTCCATATCTCTCTAAGTTTCCTTGGTATTTTCCATCCCAGGAGCCTCAGGGCCCTTTTGTATCATTATTTTTATTCTTTTCAATTCTTATTCACATGCATCTCCCATTCTTATTTATTTCTATTTCTGCATTTAATATTAATGATTTCTTGTTGTAGGATTGGGTTAAATGGTTGATGTAAGTTCTTTTGCAGGATCACAAGCATCATTTCATCCTTGGAAAAACTTTGGAAGGTCATAGTAATCATTGAGCTACTTGGATTAGTCTTCTTATTCCCAAATCTAGATTTCTGGAATTCCTTTATAGCAAAGAACAATATTTTTTTGCTATTTTTTAGAGCATGCTAACGAGATTCAATCGAGTTGGTTCAACTTGCATTATATCACAAAAACATTATATTTAATAACAAAATTTACGCCATTGCATTTTCACTTGATTAAGTTAGTCATTTGATAGATTTACTAGTTCACTAGTTCTCGAATTTCTAATTTTTAGACTAAGTAATTTTTCGTTATTTAATTAATATTTCCCATGTATAGATGAATTCGTGGATAGATGCATACAATAATGTGTGTTGTTGCAGGGGATTCTACATTGAGGTGATACCTAACCTCGTCCCATCCACCCATGTCACCAAAATCCATTAAGTCTCAATCTAAATTCTTGTTTTATAAGAAAAATTTGTCATTTCCATTGAGCAAATATACCCATCTTGAAGCGCTTGCTTGAGTTCTAGGTAGTTTCCACCACCTCCATGCCTTATTCTTCCATTATCCACCTTTCCCAAGCTCCATTCCACCTTCTAGACCACTTCCTAAGCTTTCGGCTTGTTTTTTGTAATAAAACAGAGGATCCTATAGACATCCTATAGGAACTAGTACTTCCTGTAGATATCTTGTAGGAAAACCTGTAGTGGCCTATTTTGAGTCCAAATCGAGAAAAATCATCACTAGAAGCTAGGATTAGGCCCCTACTTTCCCTCCAAGCCATTTGAACCATTTTACTCATTTTCCTCCAAACCTGTCTCCCCTGCCAAAGAACCAAACAAGATTAGCATTTACATTTTTCAATCAAAAAGATAAAAAGGAAAAAGTTATTTTATAGTTATTCATGCACACAGTAGTTAGCACTCTCTAAATCATATTTCATGCTCAGTTTTTTTAAGTCATCACATGTGATAAATAGGGTTAAGTTAGTTTTATTTTACATTTAGTTCATGATATTTATGCAATTAGAATATGTTTCTTTTACTTTATTTCTTGCAATAGGTTAGGGTTTCCATTTCAGTTCATTTTTGCAATTAGTTTAGGGTTTGATTGCAGTACATGCTCTCCATTACATCATGACAGCAAAGGAAGGACACATTGTGTGTTGCACATATAGTGCCGATACCTCTTAAGTTTCTATGAACCCCAAGTTGATAACCAAAAGTCGATAGCCTTGGGAGTTGCAACATTCTTGCTGCAATAGTGAGGCTCATCACTTTTTTGGCACCGTTGCTGGTGAGGTGTCAAGGTATGCATTGTTTTCTTCCCTAGATAATTCATTTATTTTCACATTTTGCAAAAACAAAAAATCTTGGCATTAGGAATATTTAATTTCAAAAATAGAAAAGTGCATTGAATTAGTGTTTTCATTCAATCATAAAAACAAAAAAAATCTCCAACACCAAC
>APFE030942956.1:159624-171504 GCA_000404065.3 Pinus taeda
CCCCCCCCCCCCCCTCTCAGTATTATTTCCAACATTTTTTAGAGCATGCTAACGAGCTTCAACCGAGTTGGTTCCACTTGCATTACTCCATTGCATTTGCACTTGATTAGGTTATGCATTTGATAGATTTACTAGCTCACTCGTTCTCGAATTTTTTATTTTTAGACTAAGTAATTTTCTGTTATTTAATAAATATTTCCCATGTATAGAAGGATTTGTAGATAATTTCAGACAATAATGTGTGTTTTTGTAAGAGATTCTACATTACAGGTAGACGTCACCTTGCCTGATCAACCCATGTCGCCAAAGTCCACTAAAGTCTCAATATGAATTCTTGTTTTATAAGAAAAATTTGTCATTTCCATTGAGCAAATCTACCCATCTTGAAGCCCTTGCTTGAGTTCTGGGTAGTGTCCACCACCTTCATGCCTTATTCTGCCAGTATCCACATTTTCCAAACTCCATTCCACCTTCTAGACCACTTCCTAAGCTTTTGTCCTGCTTTTTGTAATAAAACATGGGATCCTATAGACATCTTATAAGAACTAGTACTTCCTGTAGATATCATGTAGGAAAACCTATAGTGGCCTTTTTGGAGCTCAAATTGAGAAAAATCATCACTAGAAGCTAGGATTAGGCCCCTACTTGCCCTCCAAGCATCTCAACCATTGTACTCATTTTCCTCCACACCTGTCTCCCCTGCCAAAGAACCAAGCAAGATTAGCATTTACATTTTTCAAGAAAAAAGATAAAAAGGAAAAAGTTATTGCATATTTATTCATGCAAACAGTAGTTACCACTCTCTAGATCATATTCAATGCTCATTTAGTTTAAATCATCACATGTGATAAATAGGGTTAAGTTAGGTTTCTTTTACATTTAATTCATGATATTTATGCAATTATAATATGTTTCTTCTACTTTATTTCTTGCAATAGGCTAGGGTTTCCATTTCAGTTCATTTTCTGCAATTAGTTTAGGGTTTGATTTTAGTACATGCACTCCATTACATCATGACAACAAAGGAAGGACACATTTTATGTTGCATATATAGTGCAGATACCTCTTAAGTTTGTACGAACCCTGGGTTGATAAAGTCAGTAGCCTTGGGAGTTGCTCCATTCTTGTAGTAATACCGAGGCTCACCACACTATTGAACACCAAGCTCACCAAGTCAACTACCTTCCATCCCCAAACTGATGGCCAAATGGAGATCGTCAATAGGATGATAGTGCACATACTCCACATGTACAACTCCAAGAATCCCTGAACCTGCGGTGAAAGTCTTCCCTATGTGCATCACAATTTTAACAGATCTCTCCATAGCTCAACTAGTTACAATCCCTTTCAAGTGGGTCTAGTATTTCAACCATTGAGTCTGATTGATGTTGTCATGCCTCATGAAACTACAAAGATTGAATCCACACATGTATTTTTAACGGCTGATAAAGTGACCAGATTTATTGAACGCATCCAACACATTCATTAGTAGGTTCATTAAATCTTGGAGAAGTCATATGCCAAGTACAAGTAGTGACATGATCAACATCGGAAGCCATACAAGTTTTAGGTGGGTGACAAAATTCGGTTGCATTTTCATAAAGAACCAGAGCCCATCAAAAAGTTAGACCACTCAGATAGATCCTTGAACCATTACCAAGGTTGTGGGAGATAATTCTTTTGAGCTCAGCGTTCTTCAGATCCTTAGCCTACATCCAGTGTTCAATTTGGACCACCTTTAGCCATACTTCCCACCATTATTGGACACATCAAACATTGTAGAACATCTCACACCAACTGATTTAAACCCAAACTACATGGAACATGCCACAATTTATCAGATTATGGACACACATATCAAGAACACTTGCCAACATAATATCCAACTATATTGGGTTATCAAAGTTGCCCAACTCTTACACCAAGGAAAGTGGCTCACTAGGGACCAAGTTCAGTAGAAGTTGCCCCATCTCATGGAGGCACTCAACGCAATGGAGGCCATTGCTTCCTAAGGGGGGGACTGATCCATGTGGATGTTTATGTCCACCTGCCTATTCCACTTGGACCTCCACCACTGTCTCTTTCAGTTTTTTTCCTTAATTGTAGCACAGTTTACTATTTTTGGCAGTTTTTCGGGTCTTGAACTTTCAGAGCCATTTCAGGCCCTAAATAACGTTTTTTTGGAAAGTTGGGGCAGTCATGAAAACTCATTTAATAATTTTCTTTTGAAATTTGTGATCCTCAAATATATATTTCTAACAAGGTATTGTGTGCATCAAACAAAGATTGTATGCCAAAGTTACGACCTTGAGAAGTTGACTTAACCAAAAAGGGCCAATAGTTTTTGCGCTTCCTCTCCTAGGGTTAGGTCTTGGGATGTTTATGATTTTCCATTGTTTCTCAATAATAAATAGCCTTTTGAGCCTCATTGTAACACATTTTAGAGGCATGTATCTGCCACCTCTTCTAAGAGATAAGCTAACATCGTCTGAGCTAGTTTATTTCCATTATGTTTGTAAGCTTATTTCAGTATTTGATATTAATGAAATGAAGTGCTATTTATGTTGCATCTCTGTATTTATGGTTATATCTGTAATTTTTTGCATTCCTGTTTAAGTTCGGATCAATTTCTCCATAAAAATTGGACGTTTTATCTTCTAGAACTCTCCTCTTAACTCAATTTAGTATTTCTTATTTTTCAGATGGTCTAACACATTTTCAAATCCCTCTTCATTTCCAACCTTATCCTGCTTTGAATGCTGAGCGTGACTGCCTTCCAATGCATTTTCGCCTCCCTATCTTTGCTCATCATTCTATTGTTCATTATAATAACTGTGTATGGCATTTCTATGATTCTGATGATATGATAAACTATTTCCTAGTCCCACATTAGTCTCTCATTGTATGCCCTTAATCTAGCCATTTTAGTTCTCGGTCATTGAATTGTTTCCATAAACATGGTAGTGGGGTTTCGTTGGTTCCCCCATTACTGCACCCATAATTCTGGGTTAACACTTGCACTAGTTGCATGGCTGATCCAAATTGGATCATTATATTGTTTTTCATCCATCTCAATGCATTTGAAGTGGAAAAAGTGGAGGAATCAGCTCACGGGGCCGGTTTTACAGCGGACCTAGTTTGGCAAAATAGGATTTGAGACATTACAAGAGAATTTTTATGCAGAAAATGATAGTTTTTGGGGGTAAAACTTTCAGCACCTTTTCATGCTATTCTACATGTAGAAATATTTCCAATGCTACAAGAGTCGCGTCAATCAGAGTCTGTATGCAAAATTTATGCCACTCAGAAGTTGACCTTCTTGTTTTCACACCTATAGTTTGGGAGGATGCCACATGAGCCCCCATTTTTCATGGAAAATAGGCTAGCCACATGTTTTTGATGTAAAATACTCTAGAACATTCTATTTTGTAACTCTAGTTAAGGGTTCATGTAGTCAAACTTAGCCACTAGTAAGCTATTGGGCAATGTTATAACCAGACCAATAGGAGGAAGAGGCATTCCATTCTTTCAAGGGAATTTTGTTCCATAGTTGAGAAAAGATAGCCATGATAGATAGGAGGTAGAGCACACAGAGATGATTTGTGCACTGTAGCAACCCATAGACCACAGAGATTACTTCTTTGTATCTACAGCCATATTTCCAGACAGAGAAAGACAGCGAAGTGACCTCACCATCTAGCTGGGTTTTCTCTTGAAATGGTTTCCCAGAGAGCATATCTTGTGTCTTATTTGTGTGTATCAGCTTATGTGTGTGTGTCCAGTGGAATATCCACAACAATTTACGGATCATTTGGTATCAAATGAGGTTTCCTTGGTTATTTTGTGGAGATTGCAGGGATCTAGATCGGCGAGGCTGAAAATTGTAAAACCGTAATCATGGGCAACGAATCTGTAAATGAACCTCGTGATCCTATAGACGTGAGGTTTTCATGACTTGAAGAACAATTTGCAAATATAAACCGCAATGTAAACCTCCTCATGGCGGCCCTAAGAAATAAGCTGGGGATATTTAGAGAAGAAGGGGGTTCGGATGTAGAGGACAAATTAGAAGGGGGATTGGATATCGAGAATATGTAGATAACCAACCAAAGAAATAACTCGGGAAAGATCACCCTAGTTCGAGTGTCGTGAGCTAATCTATGTTTAAAGTGAAAGCAGAAGTCGATATCAAGCCATACCATAGAGAGATCGACACTATGAAGCTCAGCCATTGGATGCAGCAACTGGAAGTATATTTGAGTGTCCATCAGATCAAGAAAAGGTAGAGGATCTCATTCAAGCAGCTGAAATTGGAGCTCCATGCACTGAATTTGTGGGAGCGCCACACCAAAACCCTGAGGTTGGAGAGAGAACATCCAGTGACTAAGTGGGAGGATTTCAAAACCCTCATTGTCATAGTTTTATCGCATTGGGTACATGGAATACCAATGGATCCAGTGGCATTATTTCACGAAAAAGTTAGACCAAAGCATGCAAGAGTACACCACATTCAAAAAGATGATTATAATGTTGGGTATCTCTCCAAAGAACCTAGATGTACTCCTCAAGTATTTGGGAGGTCTACACCACCATCTCCATGATCAAGTGATGATGTTCAAGCCCAAAACAGTGGACGAGGCTTGTGTACAGGCACAGTACCTGGAGAACATAGGCCTAAAAAGAGCATAATCAAGTGGATCGAAGAAAAAAGAGCAATAAGGCACTTCTAATGATGGGAAGAAGAAACAAAAAGGGGGGAAAGATCAAAAGATGGTAGCCACAACACATTAGTGCAAATATCCTAGCAACCACTACAACATTGATGGTCATATAGAGGAGAAGTGTTGGAAGTTGCATCGAGAGCTAAAACCGAAGAACAAGACGAAAGATAATAAGAAGAAGAATCTTATGGTCACTTATTCGAGCAACAAAGTTGAAAGCATCTCAGACGTGGATGAGAAAATCATTTGTACATTATTGCAAAAGGAGGTGAATATGAGTAGCCTTCAGCAACGGGAAGAGAAAGAAATGACCAAAATCTTACATGTAAATATACATGTCAAGAAGACGAAGATTGATGCTCTGTTTGACTGAATATCACAGGCCAATCTCATTGCGGCAAATATGGTCAAGAGGTTGGGGCTGGAATTTCGTGATCATCCAAACCCATAACCTCTCAAATGGGGGTACATAAGGATGCAGAGTTGAAGGTAACAAAGCAATGTAAATTTAGATTTGCTATCAGTGTTGATTTTATTGATGAAGTAGATATGAATTTGGTTCCCCTTGATGTATGTGGAGTCGTGTTTGGGAGTCCATACATGTACATGTGTGATGTAATATTCATAAGGAGAGCTAACTAGTACTATCTCATCAAGGATGGAAAATCATCCATCATCAACATGCACAAAGGCAAGTCGAAAATTTCATTGGTAAGTGTCAACCAAGTGATGAAATGGATCAGTTCTAGCAAGAAGTGTGTTTTATTGTTTTTAAGAGAAAATCAATTTGTATAAGAGTCAATAAGAGGCAAGGCATCCCTAGAGGGGTGTACTAAGAAACATAAACAACAATTGGAGGAGTTTTTACAAGCATACAAGGACGTGTTCCGAGAGCCTAAAGGGTTACCCCTTAAGAGAGAAGTGGAGCACGATATCAAGCTATTTCAAGGCTCCCCATTGCCAAATATTGGGTTGTAC
Source organism: Pinus taeda (assembly GCA_000404065.3). Classification (NCBI taxonomy): domain Eukaryota; kingdom Viridiplantae; phylum Streptophyta; class Pinopsida; order Pinales; family Pinaceae; genus Pinus; species Pinus taeda. The sequence goes on from APFE030942956.1 coordinate 165,324, forward strand.
AAAGAGTCCATTATAGAAGCAAGTGAAGTGAAGAAATAGTTGCAAAAGGTGCTAGAATAGGGTGTCATTTAACTAAGTACATCACCATGTGGGTCACCCATCATCATTGTGCCAAATAAGGATGGGACTTTCTGGATGTGTATATATTATAGGGAGTTGAATAAAATCATGCTCAAGAATAGAGACATCCTGCCTGGAATCGACGATCTACTATATCAATTGCAGCAAGCAAAGTATTTCACCAAGCTGGACTTGAGGCCTAAATATCACCAGGTTCGAGTCAAAGAAGAAGATACATGGAAGATGGCTTTCAAAACTAGCAAAGGTTTGTATGAGTGGTTAGTTATGCCATTTGGCTTATGTAATTCACCAGCTACATTTATGAGATTAATGAATGATGTATTGTGCCCTTTTATAGATTCATTTGTTATTGTCTATTTAGATGATATACTAGTATATAGTGCTACCTGGGATGAGCATATTTCACATTTGACTTAGGTGATGGAAACGTTGAAGAAGCACCAGTTGCTACCAAATCTCAAGAAGTGTGATTTTGCACAACAGTCCTTGGTGTATTTGGGATATGTGGTTGGTGGAGGAGAATTGAAGATAAATCCTTCCAAGATGGAGCTATCATGAAATGGTTGGTGCCTACTAATGTTACTAAGGTTAGGAATTTCATTGGGGTAGCACAATACTTGAGGAAATTCATAGCCACATTTTCAGCAGTAACAACACCACTCCATGCTATAACAGTAAGTGGAAAGAGTTTCTAGTGGGGAAAAGGTCAGCAAAAGGATTTCGATGAGCTAAAGAAGAAGATCAATGAAGCACCAGTTCTGGCATTACCAAACTTGTAGTGGCCCTTTCAAGTGGAGACAGATGAGAGTGGGTATGCTATTGGAGTTTTCTTGATGTAGGGAGGAAGGCATGTATGTTACCATTCTGAAGTTTTTCATGGGCATTTCTTAACTACCCTACCTACGATAAGGATCTCTATGCCATATGCAAGATGTGAAGAAGTGGAAGAACTGTCTGATGGGAAAGGAGACAGTAATCCACAGAGATCACCAGCCTTTACAATACTTCCAGGCCTAGAATAAGCCACAATAGACTAAGCACTACAAGTGGATGGGGTTTTTACAGTAGTTTCATTTCATGATCAAGTCTAAGAAGGGAAGCACAAACAAGTTGGTTGATATGCTTTCAAGGCCACCCACATCAAAGATTACAACTTTGGGGACTCTTATGCAAATGGATCCATTCACCCATGATGAATTCTTAGAAGCATATTCAGAAGATGAGGACTTCAAGGAGGTGTATCAGCAATTGCAGAGTCGGAGTCATGTGCATGATGGTGACAACACTGTTGACTACCATATCCAAAATGGATTACTCTACATGTTGTATAAGTTATGTGTTCCTAAAGGTTAGAATTTGCGGATGATTAGAGAGGCTCATATTTCGAAGGTTGTAGGGCACTTTGGTGTATGGAAGATCATGGCTAACTTGCAGAGGTATGTGTATTGACCCAAGATGAAAGAGAAGGTAGCTAGGTTCATAAGAGGATGCATGCTTTGTTGTACCAGCAATCCTAGTAACAAGAAATGGGGTTGTATCATCCCTTACATTTACCTACTCATCCTTGGGAATGCATTTCCATGGCATTTGTGGGAGGTTTACCGACAACCAGGAAGGAACATGACTACCTATTCATGGTAGTTGACAGGTTTAGCAAGATGTGTGCTATAATTCCCTATAAAAAGACCATCAGTAGACAAGAAGCAACAAACTTGTTCTTTGGACAATTCTAGGTACACTTTGGGATACCAAGGAGCATCATTTCAGACAGGGATACAATATTTCTCAGTGCATTTTGGATTACATTATGGGAGAAGATGGACACGAAGTTGAAGATATCTACAACATTCCATCCACAAACAGATGAGTAGACAAAAGTAGTCAACAGGACTTTGGTGAAGCTTCTGAGGGGTTACTACTAGAAGCATCTGAAGACCTAGGATGAGAATATGGTATATATACAACATTCTTATAATAGAGTAGTCCACAATTCTACAAGAAATTCCCCATTTGAGACTTGTTTTAGATATCTGCTACCTTCACCTTTTGATATTGCATATGAACAATAAGGAGGAGTGAGGGAAGATCTCACAGGAGATGATTTGAGGTCTGAAAATTTTATAGAGATGATCAGGAAGATCCATATATAGGTACAGGAAACAATTTAGAAGTTGCAGGAGAAGTATAAAGCTAGACATGATCAACACAGAATAGAGAAATCATTCAAGGTGGGAGACAAAGTATGGCTACAGTTGGACAAGGAGAGGTTGTAGGGGCCTATTAATAAAATCAAGGCTCTCAAATATGGTCCCTTTGAGATACTAGAAAAGGTGGGTGATAATGCTTATCAACTCAATTTACCACCATATATGTGCATTTACTCAGTTGTGAATGTCAAGAATTTGAAACTCTGAGTCTTCCATGCTAGATCAAGAAGAGGAACATGTCTTGCCTTCTATGGAGGATTTGGAAACAGATGCTCATGCAAAGTTGACAGAAGATATCGTTTTGCGGAATAGGTCTAGAACTACAATATAAGGGCAGCATGACCTTTGGAAGATTGGGTTGAAGGGACAAATTCCAAGCAAAGATAAATGTTACACCAGAAAGAAGGTGGAGGAAAACTTTCCTCACCTCATTTAGTAAAAGCTTTTGGGGACCAAAAGCCTCCCAAAATAGGGAGTTGTGATCTGCATTGGATCATTATATTGTTTTTCATCCATCTCAATGCATTTCATGGGGAAAAAGTGGAGGAATCAGCTCATGGGATCGTTTTTACCTATGGGACCCAGTTTGGCGAAACGAGGTCTGAAACCTTTCGGAAGCATTTTGAGGCATCAAACGGCATTTTTTGGGGGGTAAAAATTTACTGCTTTGGCATAGAAACTTTTCATGCTATTCTACACATAGAAATATTTCAATCGATGCAAGAATTGTGTCAATTGAAGTTCGTATGCAAAATTTATGCCACTTATAAGTTGACCTTCCTGTTTTCGCACCTATAGTTTGGGAGGATGCCACGTCAACCCCCATTATTCATGGAAAAGGGGCTATCCATGTGTTTTTGATGTAAAAGACTCTAGAAGAGTCTATTTTTTAACTATAATTAAGAGTTGATGTAGTCAAACTTAATCACTAGTAGGCTATCTGGCTATGTTATAACCGGGCCACTAGGAGGAAAAGGCATTCCATTCTTTTGAGAACATTTTGTTCCATAGTTGAGAAAATATAGCCAGGAGAGATAGGAGCTAGATAACATAGAGAGGATATATGCATTGTAGCATCCCACGGGCCACAGACATTACTTCTTTGTATTTTCATCCATATTTCCAGATAGAGAAAGAGAGCGAAGCCACCTCACCTTCTAGCTGGGATTTCTCCCGAAAGGGTTTCACAGAGAGCATATCTTGTGTCTTATGTGTGTGTGATCTTATTTTTTCATTCTCTTTTTTTTTACATAATTTACTTTTACATGCATGCACTAATTACAGTAAGATCTACAAATAATAATGATATATAGCCTGATACTCCATTCCAATTTCTTTCATAATGGAATATAAATCTTGGTATGTATGAGGTAACTTATTTGACAATGGTAATCGAAATTCACTTAACAATCTAGTACAACATAAAAAAGCACTAATTAGTGTAAATAATGTTAATCATAAATATTGCATTCCTATTTTACATATTAATTAACACACAAAAAATAAATAAATCAACCTTTCATGTGATGGAACACATTACATTATACCTTAGGATCTGTGTCATACAAGTGTTTAACAAACCATTCAAAACCTTAAGTGCACCAACAATAATGTAGTAAAGAGAATATTTTCTCTTAAGCCATCATAAAGAGGTGTCCCTGCCTTCTTTAGCATAGGTTCATCACAAATAGCATCATTGTGATCATCGTCGAACAAGTCTTGGATCAATTGATTTGTCCCGCCATCTTGAACTATGTTATTATTGTAATCTTCTTCCATATCTTCATTATCTTGATCTTCAATATTTGCTCTATATTCCTCAACTTATATAACATCATTTCTAGTACTACTACTTGGCACATTCATATCGCAGTACCTAGGGGGACACCTTAACTTTATAATAATTACAAACAATTCAGGTGAAATTAGTCTACAAAACAAATATTATAACAATAAAAATATTTACAAATACGATTAATATAAAGAAAATATATATAATGATTCATAAATAGCTTACCATCGTGATATCGTTTCCCCTTTCAATGTGTTCATTCTTCCTATAATGTCCATCAGTTGTAACATGTGAAATTATTTGTGCATGTGTGCACCCTCAAAGAGTATAATGGCGATAACATTACCCATCATCGATCCCTGGCCGATTAGACGTTCCCCATCTAATGCTTTTTTACATTCTTCCCAGCCACAAAAAATTATGTGATGATTATGTTATAAAACTAAGTGGTCGTGTAACTAGATCTAAAATTATATTTTTGTAATGCAACCGATATATATAAAACAAAACATGTTTTCCCTGTGCCATTAATATATAATAATAAAAATGTGTTTTTCACTCGCAAAAAAGACCTTATAACCTTTCATAATTATTATAATTATAGCAAATATGTCGCAACATCTCTTACATGTGGGATATTTATATTTTGCTAATCGTCAGAATTATGACGGTCGTTCACTAGTCAAAGTCAAAAATGGTACAAATGGTCACATAATGTTCACATTGTTTTCGTCAGAAGACAAATGCCATATAGATAAATCACTAGAATATTGATGCGTTGTTCATCGTTCGTCAAATTACCGACAAGCATGAGCACTTTAATAAAAATGAAAAAAATGGCATTTTTCTTGTAATTTGCTACAATACAAGCTATACATTAGATAACATTGATATTAAAATGGTTTATTTACATATTAATATATGAAAATATAAATAATATCATTTTTATTTGTTTTTGTTTTAATTACTTTAAATGAATTTCAAAAATTAATTAAAAATTATCTTATTTCATATAGGCATGGAAATATTTTATTACGTTGAGAGGCACTCTACAACCCAGTATAGGGGTAGTTGTGTAGGTGTAAATGTTTAACATTTAACATTTATATGTTTGATCAATTAAAAAATAATAATAAAAGGTAAAAAGTAATATAGATCAGAGTATGGTGGAGATGTTGAGGTGTAAACATTTAAATTTTACCTTAATTAATAAAAAAAAGTTAAAAGTAATAAAAATATGGTGGAGATGTTGAGGTGTAAACATTTAAATTTTACCTTAATTAATAAAAAAAAGTTAAGAATAAAATAATTGTGATTTCAATTTTCTTTATAATTTCTTTTATCAATCCCCTCCCAACTCACATAATTATATTCTCTGGGGGGTGAATAATGGAATGAAACTCAGGAATCGTAAAGTCCTTACCAGCTTACTATATAGTGTGTTTGTGTGTGTGTGTTGTGTGTTTGTGTCAATTCATTTTCACCTGAGAATGATCTTATTCTTCAGTCTATTACAAAGGGAAAAGTAATAAATTCAAATATAATATTAAAATATACAGAACCATTGGTCTAACAAAATACTCAATATAAAACTATTATCATTAAATTTAAATGTAATGTACAATAAACCATTAGCTATAACCCCAAACCATGGTTTATAAGTTATTAACTCAAGTGTATTTATATATTATATTTAATTAAGAAATTTAAAACATAATAATTCAATAATAATTTTAAAATCAAATAAGATTAATAAAAATTGATTAATATTAATGTAGGGTAGTTAAATTTCACTATCAAAATTTAACATAGTAATTAATTTATTATACAAATTATGTGCATGGTCCATTAAATAACTAATATAAAATATGACGATATATATTGATGACTTAATAAATGTAAATATTTGTATATGAGAGACCCATTAAACACTTTAACAAAAAAATATAGTAAATGATATACATTAAAATGTTCTTCTCAATTTATAAGTGGAAATAAAAAATTATAAACCATGAGAGATAACACTTTTCTCAAAAGCTACTTTAACACAATCAAATCCAAATCCAATGACTAAAATAAATGGTTTAATAAGTTATTAACT
>APFE030942958.1:0-10486 GCA_000404065.3 Pinus taeda
CTTAGACTCCTATACATAGAAAGGAGGTCTTTTCATTTGATCATCCAAGAATTGTTCATTTGTGTAATGTAAAGGAGGTTGCCCCCTCGAAGAGGCTGAATTCTAAGGTGTTGATCTCTCTTTTCTATCTTTTTGTGAGCTAGTTTCATAACACTTAGAATCCAGATTTAGCACTTTTGGCGAAGAAGTCCTTTAAAGGAAAACTGGGAGGAGGAAGTAAAGGTGGAAGTCCATCTCAGAGAAGGCCATTTTCAAAGCCAAATTAAGGTATGTCATATGTCATAAATGTTTCTTGAATGAATTTTTTTTTTTATTTTGGTAGAAGTGGGAATCTTTCCAGAGATTATTATAAGAAGGAAAATGATGAAGTTAGGCATAAGCATAGAAGACATCCAAGACATTTTGTAGGAGAAGCCATGAATTTTGATCTTAAGAATATTATGTTGTTTGTGTCTAATGTTGCATTGTCTATTAAAACGGATGATGTCGATGCATGGTTTGTAGATTGTGGAGCTTCAATCCACATGACATGCAATAAGTATTGGTATGAGAACTTCAAGGAAATAAGCAATGGTGACAACAGTTTTATCTTGAAGACAATCATAGATATTAGATTAAGGGATATGGAGATATTGTAGTGACTTTACCAAATGAAATGTTAGGTGCATTCATAATTTTATGCATGTGCTTGGGATAAACAAAAATATGATCTTAGTTTCTACAATCACATATCATAATCTGAAGGTTGAATTCTTCAAAGCACACTGCATAGTAAAGGACTTGTTGGATCATTGCAAACTTGTTGCTCGAGGAGTCAGAGTTGGAGGCTTGTACAAACTTGATGTCACCTACAAGAGTCATCAAGCACTGACTTCTACAGTTGTGTCAATAGAAAGCCTTTGGCACTAGTGATATGGTCATATCAATTTTCATGATTTGCTATTGTTGCATAAACAAACAATGGTTAAAGGACTCCCTATGTTAAAGAACGAGTATGCTTCTAGTGAAGGTTGTGCTTTTGGAAAACACATATATGAATTCCCTTCTAATTCTGATAGGAGAAGAAGAGATGTATTATAACTTGTACATATTGATGTTTGTGGACCCATGCATACCAGATCCATAAGAGGTGTTTATTATTTTATGTTGTTTATTTATGATTACACAAGGTACACATGGGTGTACTTCCTTAGGAGAAAGGGTGATGTTTTTGAGTACTTTAAAGAATTCAAAAATATGGTAGAGAAGCAGACATGGATTTCATAAAGATTCTCCATTTGGGGACCATCATCAAGTACTGCAAGTATCATGGAATAGTGCAACAATTTACAAAACCCTAAACTCCACAACAGAACAATGTTGCAGAAAGGAAAAATAGAACATTGGTGGAATGTGCTCCGAATATGATTAAAGGTAAGAATATCTCAAATGTGTTTTTGGAAAAGTCAGATGATGGCGAGACCTCTAGAAAGCCATTGGAGAGCAGTGAAAGATGTACTCAAGTATCTTAAAGGAATAGATGATTTATGTCTTAAGTATACTGATTCATTTGATGTTGAGATTGCATTGGTAATCTGGATGATTTGAGATCTACTACAGGTTATGCTTTTAGCATTGGATCTGGGATTGTTTCATGGAGTAGCAAGAAGCGGCCTACTATATCTTTGTCATCCACTGAGACAAAGTATAAATCCTTGTATTTAGCAATTTGTAAAATTGTTTGGTTGAAGAGAGTTCTTCAAGATGTTGGAGAAGAAGAAAAGAAGGCTATAGTGATCAAATGTGACAACAAGAGCTCGATCAAGTTGGAAAGTAATCCAATTTATCATGCAAGAACAAAACATGTTGATGCTCAGTTTCATTTTGTTAGAGGGAAAATACAGTCCAAATATTTTTTTCTTGAATTTTGTAATACTTGTGAAAATGATATTGATATTTTCACTAAGCCCCATGGGAAGATGAAATTTGTATTGTTAAGGGAGATATTAGGTGTGGAAATTAATCATTTCTCCATTAAGGGAGAGACTTGGAAATAATGGAAAAAGATTCATTAAATAGTTTTTTATTGTGTTTGTATTTGGGATTTAAATCTTGTTTTCCTGAAGTTTGTTTCATCTCCCTAACTAAATGTACTCCTATAAGGTCGATCTAGTCTGTATTATTTGATTCTTCATGGAATGAAAGGAAATGTTGTTTGGAGGCCCCTCGGGGGCTCTTCACCTGGGAGCTGTGAGATTCTTTCATTAAAATTTTGTCCGGTTAGTATTCAAAATTTTACATGAATGATTTGCATACTCTTCAATCATTATGGTGCTAATTCCAACCAAATCCGTGCCTTCACTTTAAATGAGATGATAGCAACCACGCACAACTTCACTGGGGAGATCAGACGAGGGTGATTTCGATTGGTGTTTCTTGGTAAATTGCCATAACAAGAAGTTATAGCTGTAAAAGTGCTCTTCTTGTTTTCAAGACAAGGAATTAAGGAGTTCGTGAATGAGGAGTTATTTAAAAATTAAAAATTATAAACTTGTTTTATGTTATTATATAATTTTAATATTAATCGAGTTAGATCCGAGCAACGTAGTGGGAGTCTTCTTTAACCTCTGATCAATAAAAACCTATCGCAATTTGGTCACCCTCTGTTCATAGACAGGAATGTGAAAATTTATAGAAGGGTCAAACACTTCGTTAATCACCGGGGACTGTGACTACGGAAGGAATTTAAGTCAATAGATTTTGTTTCGAGAGAGATTTTGTATAGGGATAGTTAAAAGTGATCAGAATTTTGATAAAAATTTTAAAATTTTTATAGTAATAGTGTTTGAATCATATATTTTTGATAGTGGAAATAAATTCAGTGTCATTAAAATTTTTTAGAACAACTAAAATTTTGAAGTTCGGAAAAATATAATTTAAATTTACAAAAATCTCTGACCTATTTTATCAAAAAAAATTCGGAGCAAATTAACAATCGGATTAGATTAGGGCTTTAAAAAAGTTCTGACATAAAATTGTCCGATAATGAGTTCGACAACAGGCAGATAATCCCATTCGCTTTCGCTCTCGAAAGTTTTTAAAGGCAGCAATTTGTGCATTAAACAAAAGGTCGAAACCCAAAATCCTAGTCACATCTTGCAGTCAGTAAATCCCTGCTGAAAAACCACATGTTACATCATATTACAACATATACAATCACATCGCAGCCACAACACAGCCATCATATCATATGAAATATACCAACAACAACCGCCAAATATACACCAGCATCTGCTGCGCAGCAGAAATTAATCCAAGCTGGAGTGCGTGAAAACGACTTCCCCGACCATGCACTCATGTGCATCACTGGTGCTAAGATTTCTTTGGCCTGTGCAACAAATATATATTATGTATTAAAGAACAACAGTGCTGTTGAGTTTTAATAAGGTATTCTCCCATATTCCTCTCGGCATATATTTTATATATCACAAGTCTTGAGCCGGACAGTTTTGAAAGGGATTCCTCACTTTTACTTTGAATTATTTTTTAAAATATAATTTTTATAATTTAAAATGAATCCATTATCAAATTTGAATAAAATTGACCGACAACAACAATAGTTTTAAAAAATCAAAGAAAAAAATTTAAAAAAAACTCAAAATTTAATATATAAACCTAAATAATAATGATAATAATATATTTTCAAAGTTATTTTGGACATTAAATTCAAAGTTATTTTTGACATTAATTGATATAATAAATTATAAATAAAGAGATGATATAAAAATATAATTTCATATATATATATGAAAAACACAATTTTAAGCATTATATATTTTATAATCAAATGTTTATTAATCACATTTAAAACATCAATTCATATTTTTGTAAAAATACCATGCATGAATGTGACACGGCTATGATAGTATATCTTGCATCTTTTATTAGCCTTATATTTTGAAGAATGTAAAGAACTTTGGCAATCGATGTTAGTGGTCGATAGTCATGATGGTTTGTCGTCTATGTTTCCTTCATGCGTGTTGTTCATTTGGGCTTTTTCAATAATGTGGGCTTTTGTTATTGTTTTTAAGGTGGACTTTTGTGTTTCTCATTTAAGAATGGCCGTGGTTTCTTTGTTGAGTAACTCACATGTCCTGTTGGCTCTTTTTGGTACTGTGACACTTTTTTATGATTTTTTTTATGTTCATTGGTGCAACACATATTATTTTTCAATTCTTTTTTTGCACTATGGTTCTATGTTATGATTTTCTTTCAGTCAGTTAGTTAGTTTGGCATATCGTGAGTCTATGTGATTCCATAGTCTTTGTTGGGCTAGTAGATTATTTGTTCCATGTCTCTTGTATTGTCCTTCTTGTTTGTAAAAGGTGGATTGTGTTAGAAAAGTGGAACTCAATTTTTAGGTCATCATGAGGACTCTGGTTTGGAGGTTTCTTTAGATGCTATAGTTCTTTTCGGACATCCCTATTGTAACATTTTTTTAAATAATAGAATTGTTGCAAATGGGGGGTGGAGGGGGGTGGGTGTGTGCAAATTATTTTTAATATTTAATTATTCTTTTGAAAATTTAGTGACTTATGAGGGGGGGTGGAGGGGGGTGTGCAAATTATTTTTAATATTTTATTTATTCTTTTGAAAATTTAGTGACTTATGATGACGTATGACGGGGGAGGCATAATCAAGGCTGAAGATTACATGAATATTTTTTTTTAAAAGGGTATGATGTGGAGTTGATAGAGAGTGAGTTCGACAACAAACAAAGAGAATCCCATCTTAGCGTTCGTCTCTCAAAAGTTTGAAGGGCAGTAGTTTGTGCATTAAACAAAAGTGTTGAGATCCAAGATCCTAGTCACATCTTGTGGTAATGTAAGTTCTCTGCTATAGTGTTGGTGCAAAGATTTATTGGGCCCGCATGGAAAAATATATATTATGTATTAAAGAATGGTAGCATGGTTGGGTTTTAGGGTATTAGTAAGGTATTCTCCTTTATTCCCCTCAACATATATTAATATATCATGAGTCTTGAACATGTGGTTTGGAGGACTTCTCTTTTCTCGTTGAATTTTTTTTAAATATAAATTTTATAATTTAAAATCAATTATTAAAAAAAAAAAATCGATCTTTTAAAAATCAAATGAAAAAAATTAAAATTGTAAAATTTAATATATAAAAATGTTAAATATAATAGTATATTTTAAAAACTATTGATAATAAATGGATTAAAATATACAATTATATATATATATGTGTGGGGGGAACACAATTTTAAACCTTAAATGTTTTATAATCACATGTTTATTAATCATATTTTAAACATGTAAAAATACCATATTTAAAACATCAAGATATATTTATGTAAAAATACCATGTGATGAACGTGAAAGGGGCAGGGCCATTTTATTATTTTATTCTTTTGAAAAATTTAGTGACGTGTGATGATGTACGACGGATGGAGGCATAATCAGGTCTGAAAGATTGTTTGATTGATTTTTTAATGTCGAACAATCATATGGTTCCTTGCACCGGACATTCTTGATAAATGGCAATGACGATTCTTTTCAAATTCAGAATAAAACTATGGGAAAAATTTCCCGGAACGCCCTACGCAATTACGACGATAAAACCATATAATCCATTCATATCATGAGAAAAACGAATCTACGTACACCCAAACTCCAGCTGAATAGACATGTACTCGAGAATTGTGGTACATACTTTGTATAAATGGGAAAAGGCTAACGAGCTTGTTATCGGGTATTAAATGCCTACTTAGCTGCAATCTCGATAACCATTTAAAATAGACGCACGCGGTGCTTTCTGAACACTCCATCCCCACCAAAAGCTATATGGCTATTGAGCTTGCAGCTAAGCGGGCATTTAATGCCCGATATAACAGGCTCGTTAGCCTTTGCCGTATGAATGAGTCTGAAGATCTTCAAAAAAATTATTGCATAGCTGCCCAAACACGAAATATACGAAAAATTAATACTATCATAATATCATCGTGCAGCCCCAAAAGCTCAAAATTCGAGACATATCATTTCTGACCATCCCATAAATTTTTTTAAAAAATAAATAATAATAATAATAAAATATTTATATATTTAACTTTACACCAACATGCAAATAAATACACTAAAATGAATGAAATGATATTTTAAGATTAGCTAGACTAAAAATAGTCTATGAGATTATTAGTTTACTGTTTTTTGCTATTTGCAATTCAATCTTTTTCTGATTCAAACTGATGATGCGCTGACCGCTGACCCAACCTTCCAATAATCTCCTCGCTAAAAAACAATGCCAAGAAACTGATGCTAACATGTTCTCATAACTTTCTCTTGTCCTTGAATGCATCACATTCCAAAATAAAATGTTTTTCTCATTCCACAGCTCCACACATACAAAATGTACACACTCTTTCTTCCTAATAAATATGATTAAAATACACAAAATATCTCACCTATGATCTCCTTTTACTTGACAAGTGGATCCTAAAAATATCATAAATATTCCTGAAACATATTTTAGTCTATTGAAATGATAATATAACATAAACTTTAATCTCTATTCGAACTATAATATGATCTAAACTATTAGAAATGTGTGCAAACGAATCTTTTAAAAGAGTTCAGTACCAACCTACTTTCTGAATCTAAATATTATAAAAGTTCAAAGTTCATGGAACATTATTTGTTCTGACCTATTGCATTTAAGGGGCATGATGTATCGATATGATGAAAAAATATTTGAAATAAAGGACATCCAACCCTGCATAGACTCCTCTTAACACACTGTCTAAAAGCCCAACGTCAAAGGTGTTCTCAAAGTTGTTAATAATACCAAATCCAGAAGCCAAATTCTACCATGTTCCCATTGTTCATGCTAATCAGCGCCAGATTACAAGGAGGAGAGGAAAGACCCTATCCACTGTCTCCATATGGCATCGTAATTATGATCGGAGTTGACAGAAGCAAAACCATGAGAATTACGTTGAAGGAGAAGCAATAAAATCTTTGAAGCAAGTTCCAGAAAATACTCAGAAGGATTAAGATATGTTGTCACAACCTATACATTAAGATACTGCAATAGTTTATGGATCATCTATAGTATCAGAGTGTGCATATTTTGTTAGTAGAAATTACGCAATATTAGTTATGGATAAATATATGAAAGTGAAAAGTTTGAAGAGCTTGATATTATCGAGATTTATGAAGAAAATCAATAAGCTAGAAATTAAGAAAGAAGAAAAAAAAACATATAATCAAAGATGAAAACTTTGTATAATGAGAAATTAGGTTTATAATATTGGACATGTTATGAGGGTGGAAAGTAAGGATGGAATTTGACAAGTAAATTGTTTGTTATCCATTTGTTTGTCAAAAACAATTAAAAAAACTGCAAAATCGTCAAGATTTTTTTTCAAAGTATGAAGACGAATCAGGAAGTGTAAACACTACCAAATTTGATGGGTGAGTATGTTTTGAGAAGTAACTCCATTTTACTATATACACAGTATTTTGTATTTGGAAAGGATAAAGATGGGGTATGTGGTATGGTGAGGTGGGGAAGGAAGGTCATCATATTTCACAATGTAACTATGAAGAATTATATAGAGTATTTTTCTAGCTAATAAATTATAATAGATATAAAAATATCAATATCAATAAATATATAAATAATCAGTTTTTCTTACTACAATGAATCAATAATTCGTTGAAGTAATTTGGGAAAGGCCCAAGATCAAACTTAGTGGTTGTCACTGTAACACCAAGAGTATATCCAACAACCCATCAACCATATATACTAGCAATTTGTGACTTAGGAAGAGTTGAGACTCCCTAAGAGTGGAAGAGTCTACTCAAAGGCCAAAGATGTCCCCCGTGGGATTTGAAATAAGGTGGAGGGATAACATCCCATTGTGCCAACTACACGATGGTCCCACAAAGACACAAATAAATAATAATAATGAACAAGTATAATTAGTAAAAATAAAATGATGTCTCAAAAAACATGACTCTTAATAAAATGACACTCTCATCTAAACATATAAATAAGTTTTCATTTATAATTCATAATCTTATTATTTTTACTTATACAAATATATATTATTTACTTATTATGGTGGATATCTTTATTTTTCCAAATATTTAAATAAATAAATTGTAAGGTATAATTAATTATCACCATTAGTATCTTCATTTATAATCCGATCTTTAACCATGCTCCTATTAAAATCATTATAATTTAATTTTAATCATATATAATTTTGAGAATTATATCTAACAACAAAGCACCTAATTACCAAGCCATCACATCCATCCCAACTCACCACCAACGGTGATTCATTTATAATCCGATCTTAACAATGCTCCTATCAAAATCATTATAATTTAATTTTTAATCATATAAAATTTTGAAAATTATTTTTGACAACAAAGCACCCAATTACCAAAGCAGCACATCCATCCCAACTCACCACCAACTGTGATCGATTCGTACATTTCATATCAGTCACTACATTTTTTATAATTCCATCCAAATTTAAAGTGTACAATCGACTTAAAGGCAAATCGCTCCATGTATACAATTTAATTACATCGTCCATACCAAATGTGCAATGATTTTTTTGCCATCCATACATCAATTCTAAAACTAATCCATACCCAATTTTCGGAAGGTACGACTTGTTCATTGTGCATCAAAAGGGTTTCATTATATATTTCAAGAGTAGTTTAATGACGTAAGAAATTTGCTTGGAAAGTAGTGGAAATTTCGATATAATTTGTGTCAAAATTTGGCATAAATTTTGGAGAATTTGACTTACAATTATCAAGTTTCAAGATTTTAGATACCCAGAAAGTTTTTAATGGTGTTGAATCTATTTCCACCATAAAAAACGATTCAAACACTCTTATGATAGAAAATTTTGAAACAAAAATCGCTAACTTTCAAAGTAAATTTATAGCCTAAAACAACAACAAAATATTTATATGATAAACTCAACCATAAAATTATAACAAAAAAATTTAGAAAGTTATATTATTATATTGAAATTTTATTAAAAAACAATTTAAAAGCTAATATGTTCACTTTAATCAATATATTTTATATATATATGCCTTCATATTATTATTAATTAAATAATTATAATGGTGAAGAAATATATAAAAAAGGTACAAATCGATGTTTAACTTAAATGATATGAGTAAAAGAATTATAAGGGAATTATGGATTCCAATAAAGAACACTAAATAATAAATATAATTACACTATGAAATGAAATGTCACAAAATTGAATATATATATATATATAATTTACAATTCATATCATATCAATTTTAGTCATATATTTACATATTATTTACTTATTATATTGACATTTTTATTTTCCAAATACTTTGGATATGTAATTTTTGATCCATATTTGGTTGTCACGCAAAACCTTAATCTAAGAAATAAAATAGATCCACATAATAGACAACAAAAGAATATAGAAAGAACAATTCAGGAAGGGTAACATTATCAAATACTCATATAGGAAAATAATACTCGTCGATATAGATTTTCTCATTAGTATTAGTAGGAATTTATGTCAATGATCCCTATTATTATATTAGTTTATCTAACTACATAGTAAATTCCATGATTATAGCTGCATTACATTCATTATCTCCTTAGATATGTCTCTATGTACCTTATATTATCTTCTATAGATAAATTCAATTCCATTCCCCTTCACATGTTTAATTCTTAAAACATCAATGGAAACCATTAGAGGATATTTGAAGTCTAAAATGGATTCCTCTGGAAAATAATAAAATAATAGATAAATCTTTAAAGAGAAAGAAAGAAAACCAATTTTTTTAATCATATTTTCAACTTATCTTCTTACAGGTTTATCAAATTTCAAGTGTATGCACTTATTGAATGTAAATTAAATTTTGTGTTCAATGAGTACTTGCCCTAAATACTTTTGGGTGGACCTAGAATGATATAAATTGGAAATACATAAAACAAAAACAAAAAAATCATTATTTTCCACAAAAGCATATGTTTTCGTGTACTTATTGTTAGCCTCCTGCTGCAGCAGGTTACTCATCTTTCATGATTGACATTTTTACATGCCAAATATGTCATTCTATGCATACTGCAATGTTCCATATTTACTACAGAGGCCAAAGAAGGATGCCATGAGAATGTGCCAGTTCAAGTACCACTGCTGTGTTCCAGTTTTGATATACTATTCCATTTGTTGAAGAATTTTCGGCTAAAGGGAGATCCTAACAGTTTAATCTTGGTCTCCCTAGATTTCAGTTTCCTGTTTTAGAATATAGAAAATCAATATCTGTCCAAACAGCTTAATCTTGGCAAATTCTTAGACCGGTAGAGAAGCAAGGGTGCTCAACAGCTTAATCTGAGCCCCTGGATGAAATAAGTGTAGATGTAGATAGGAGGACAAAAAAAGAAAAAGTTGAAAAGTTGGGTC
>APFE030942959.1:0-15314 GCA_000404065.3 Pinus taeda
GCAAAGTTGCATCCATTGGTTTTTTTAAGACATTAAAAGAATCTAGCTGCTATGGTTTGTTATGATCGATGGGTTATCTTTTAGATTATATTGTAGATGATGTTAGATACATTAAATCATTTTGAAATAAACACGGACATGCCGTTGGCATTGATTAGCGGCATATGCTACAATAACTTATCTTCATTGAAAAAGAGGTCGATGTATTCATTGAGAATCTCTCACACTAAAACTTCTTGAAACATGGCCTGAAACACCATGTGTTAATGATGTTTTCATAGAAGTTGCAACAATGAATGTTGAGGGCAAAATGGATGTTGTAGAAAATAAAAATGTTAATGAAATTTCCATGCAATAGTGTCCTTGAGAGACAAAATATTTCTATGATTTATTTTGGAACAAATTGATGAAGAGCAAGCTATGGAAGGTGACATGTGGTAGTCATTTACATACAAGCCAATTTTTGAAGAAATAGAGGACATGCATGCACAAACTGGAACAATCGAACAGTTGCACCAGCCAATAAAGACACTGAAATCTGAAGTTTACAACAAATACACAAAGCTAAAGCAATGAAGAAAAGAAAAGGAAATCCAACTGACGTAAAAAAAAATTAAATTGTAAGCATAGCTTAGACTCAGGCCAGAAAATATCTTAGTTTAAATTTTTGTTT
The DNA here is from genome assembly GCA_000404065.3 of Pinus taeda. Classification (NCBI taxonomy): domain Eukaryota; kingdom Viridiplantae; phylum Streptophyta; class Pinopsida; order Pinales; family Pinaceae; genus Pinus; species Pinus taeda. The sequence goes on from APFE030942959.1 coordinate 674, forward strand.
TTTGTAATTAAAGGGGAGTGTTGCATAAAATAATTTCAACCACCCATTTAAATAGGAGACAAATGTTTGTTGGAAATCTTCGAAAATTTCATATCAGAATGATCTCAAAACATATAGGTAATGACTCATTTTCTTCAATCAAGGATAGTGTGCATTTGCATGGAGTGCACAAAACAATTACAAGTGATAAGTATATTTATTTTCAAAGTGATTGGTACATTTTTTCCCATTTGCAAATCGATGGTACAACAAACATGGTAAATAAATTTCTAAAAACATGTTGCAGATAAATTCTGGAGAGCATATAGACAAAATGAAATTTAACTAGTGTCAACAAAGTACAATAAAACCACCCCTCTTTATCATCTAGAGTTGTGAACTTAGTGGAATTACCAATATGAATAGGTCAGTAAAGGTGTCAAATAGTTCAAGCATAATAAATAGGTAGCCTTTCATAAAAATAAAAAGGTATTCCCATTAAAGTAAGTGATGATACATCTAAGAGGAGTGATTTCCTAAAGGTTTCTGCAACAAAGTAAAGTCAAAAGCAAAAGAGATAAGCTAAAACTTAAAAGCAAAAGAAAATTGAACCATGTAAAATTCTAATGACAAGGCAATCATCGATATACATCACTTAAAATTTCAATGTTTCAAACATTTATATATCTAACACAAGGTCAAATGATGAACCAAGGCAACGTTGAATGACCAATTACACGTCCATCAATTTATAAACTCTATTTAGTCAAGTGGAAAGTTTTACCAGATTCATGCCACACTGACAAATAGAAAAAAAAATGATGAAACACAATGAGAGCAGTTTAACATAAATTGATAAACCAAAAAATGCAGATATGAAAATTGAGAAACCTGAAAAGCTAAATTTGTGAATGCTTGCTTTACGAGTAGAAGAATGTAGAGCCTCAGGGGTTAGTTCAGATGAACTAGACATGAGATCTTTTCCCAAATTTGAGAGGTTACAAGTTCAAATTTCTTTATCCTCTTTATATTACGCTCCAAAATCACTCCAGAATCGGGATCAACGTTTACCTCATTTACCATTCACTCATCATATGAAAGTACTTAGAACTTAGAAGGGTTTCCGCGAAGTATTTTATTTTGAAAAAAAAGGATAAAAAGATGTAAAACTTCAAAAAAACCTACAACTAGATCACCAAACATGTATCAACCTGCAAACTTAGCTGACAACATGCAACACTGTGTGAATTGTATACTCAAGTCCATGAGAAGCAAAAATTGAAGTGTTTGGAAAGTGTTGAAGAGTTTAGAAAGTGTTACCATTTTAGTGTTTTTTAGGATATATCCTCCATATAAACCCAAAAATCCAAATTATAAATTACACGTTTTATTAAAGTTAAGTGATAAGTTCTCCCTAAGGATGGTCAAAATGACATTTATTAAGCAAAGAAGCCATAGAAGCATTGGAAGTAATGGTAAACGTATAAAGTATGCATACATATGTTTTCCAGAGTCTAGACTCCACCCTATGTTAGAGGCTTACCAGAATTTGATCACCACAGAGTTATTAATTGGTCAAGTTTATGAGGTACAAGGTTCATGTATCTCCCCATTCAAAGTGAGTACTATGGAGTAGGATAGATCTTCAATCCCTAGCCGAATGATGAATAAATCTACCATCACTGATAGGGAAGGCATGTAAAACAATATTAAATCTGCCATCACCGAGGGGAAAAGAAATCCAACCTTGCCTTTAGGTGATAGCAATCAAAAAAGATGTAAACAGTAGTAATTCTGATATCACTGAGGGGAATATGTGCAAACAATATTAACTAGTATCACCAAAGGGAAAAGAACTCGAGACCTTGCCTTCAGGTGCTAGCAAGCAAACATATTCAGATTTCCAACCAGCTCATCCCTGGTGCCTCACCAGTGTAAAGACAAACTTCCAAATTCCTACCAAAGCATCAATCAGTTTCCAAATAAGATTCAACGGTATTTGGGTATTTATTCAGTTTTAAGAAACCGACAAGGCTGGTAGGCAGTAGTGTTCTTTTCCCAGTATGTACAATCATTATTGGACAAACTTAAGCTTTGTCATATTGGGTTTCAAGACTAAACTTCTCGCTAATTGTTATCATAATGAGATTACAATGGGTAAATTGGACTGTATCGGAAACTTCAAAATAGACTGTCGTAAGCTTCACCATTCTTGGTGCTTGACAATATAAATACTGACCTTAGATTTGATGTGTAGGAGGTGCATGATAATATAAACATCGTTGCAAAATTCCTAATTAAAGTTCAGAAATTAGTCTGAAATTAGAAGATCTACACAAATCTACACCTTTTTACTGTCAGCTGTGTTTGCGATATATGGAAACGTATTGAATAGTACACAGTTAAAACAAGACAACACAGTAAAAATACACATTTTTGTGACATATGGAACCGTGGAGACAAATTGGGTTTCTTGTATACTCTGGCCACCAAATTACGGAAAATCTTCAGACCTCTTCTCATTTTGGTCCAACATGTGCGAAGGAGCGAATGCAGACTCTTACGTTGGCATGAATGAAGAAGCCCTCCAAGGGCCAAATTCACTGTAATCTTTTGTGCTAGTTATGTTGTGGTAGCTTTTTGGTTAAGCAAGTATTTTAGGCAATATACACGCCAAGTCTATAGGAATAGGTATGAGTAGGTTGGGCATAACAATTTTTCAAAAAAAAGATTTGATGAGATGCACGTTGCAATTGTTTTCATTTTCATCTATAACTGTCATTCTTTTAAATTTAAATTATTAAAAAAAGGGCGAAATTTTGCTCAGAAATCTCTTAAAGCCCACAAGTTTATGGAGAAAGGTTGTTGATGTGATTAAAGGGGAAAAATGAATAGCCCAGTAGGTTAATCAAATAATCTCGTTAAAGGATTGTTCTACTTGTGGTCGCTTCAACAAGCTGGCCATATGAAGACGCTTACTTTTCTCATTTTACTTATTGCACAGAAAAAAGTTAATTACAGTTCCAACTACATCATTAAAATCCATTAGAATACATCCATGTTAACCTGGGGAGGATCTGACAAGCACCTATAGCAAAAAATGAAAAAAGAGCCTGGCGGAGCGGCTAGGGTAATCCTAGTCATCGCCCTCAGCTGCTACAGGAATTTGCAATTTCCGTTTGCTAGCTCAGCTGTCGCCTTCCGCTCATTGCAAGACTCCTTTTCCATGACTAAGGATTTATTATGTTTGCGAGTTTTGTTTTTGCTGATTTGTGTCTTCTATTGTGTCCTTACTAGTTGATGGTCGAGTTTTAAAAATTCACCCGCAAATCAGAGTTGTTGATTTAAAGAGTTCTTTGTTGGGTGGTCTTTGACTGCCCCATGGTTAAGTGATTCACCTAAGTAGCTTTGTAAAAGGAGCTGGCACAATTCCTTCTCTTAATTTGGAATTTTCTTCTGCGATCAACGAGAATGTTAAAATTCTCAAAGAAAAAAGGGTTGATGGGTAAGGTTATCCGCCTTTGCCCTAATTATACTTCTATTTTAGAACGGATTTCTAACAATTAGGTAGATCATGAACTCTTGGTACTCTGTACTATGGAAATAGATATCATGCTTTTATTGTGATATCATGCTTTTATTGTTGAGTGTGAGGACAAAGATCTGATCTTCAGATCTGAGCCTTACTTCATAGACTCCACGAAAATGTTTCTCATCTATTTGACTTTGAATTTTAATCCTAACATAGAAATTTTCTACGCCTACTGGGATCAAATTGCCATATCTTCCCCCTTTCATATATTCCCATTTTTTTTGGTATTTTTTAAATCTATCGACAAATTGGCCCGCTATATTATTAGTTTAAATTCTAAGGAATACAACTTCCCATGTGCCAAAATTTGTGTTAGAAATGTATTTTGCAAAACTCCCAAAAATAATTTGATGTGCTATATTACTAGTTTACAGTCCAAGGAATACAACTTCTAGCATGCCAAAATTTGTGTTAAAATGTATTTTGCAAAACTCCCAAAGGTAATTTAGCTGACTTGGAGGGTCCAAGTCATCTTCAGGTTCTAGATTATGAGCAAGTTCCTTTCAAATGTAATTTTTGCGATAAGTATGTGTTTTACAAAAATTTGTCTAAATACTATAATATCTCAACTTATTTCTATTTCATCTTCAGCGTCTCAAATTAATAAATGGCAATGAACATTCAAACAAATTCCAAGGAAACACAAAAGGCCTCATTCTAATAGATTTGAGTCTCACCAACATTCTCCCTCTAGTAATAAATTTGGAAATTTTCACTCTACAGAAGTAGAGGTCAAGGTTGAATGATTAATTCAATACCCCATTTCAATCACGCAGTTCCATTCTCCCTCTAGAAATAGATTTGGAATTATGCACTCTACAGAAGTAGAAGTCAAGGTTGAATGATTAATTCAATATCCCATTCTCATCAGGCAGTTCCAGATCTAGTGCAATCAGAGATCATCAATTCACCTGTTGAGGAAGAGGTTTCACCTAAGGAAAGGACAAAAAACAGTCTTTTAGAAAAGAAGTAAGAAGTAAAGAAGAAAAATATGTAATCCTTTTTTTCAAATGTTCTAAAAATTAATCAATGTTATTAACCATTAATAAAATATAGAAAATATCAAAGTAAGAAATCTCCAAAATCTGGTGTCTTGATCTTCCTACAGATCTAATAAAAAGATGGTTTCACTTAAATTCTAGAGATGTTTTATTTTTATATTACCTTGTGCAAGCAATTTGTAAGAATCTATTCATGTACTCAAAAAACAATGTATTTAATTTTCAGTAGATCTAGTCTTGAATCCCCTGCTCTCTTTTTGTCAAGAAAAGTATGGTTTTTTTGTCCTCTTCCTTTTACATTTATTGAAGAATTTTTAACATGTTCTAATAACAATTTTTTTAATACAAAAATTGTAACCTTCATTCCTATATACTGCTTTAGCAGCATGTTCCAATAGCAATTTCTTTTTAATACAAAAATTCTCATTACAAAAAAAATCCAATATAAATAAAATTTTAAAAAAATACATCTATAAACCCTATTTTTGATCTCCTGATAAATACATCCCAAATTAGATTCACATGTATCTATTGATAAATAGATACCAAATTATATTCACATCTATCTATTGAAACATTCTCATAAACAAACTTGGAAAACAAACAACGTTAAGTAGATACCTCACTTCTACAAGCACGAAGTACACATCTTATAGACTATCTCGCTTCTACGAGCACAAAGTACAAATTTCAAAAACACACAAATGCGAAAATCAATATGCAGTTTGCAGTGTAAACATCATCACACCTTTATATATAAGGGCTGACGTGCCATCATAAGGGCTGAGAAGGACAAGAGGCGGACTAAAAAAATTGGTGTTCTATGTGGGAGCGAGTTTTATTCTTCAGCGTCATTCATGGAACAACAACATTGAGCCACTCTAACAATGTTGATTGACTTCTCAGTCTGCCTCTAACTCTTCTGCGCCCCTAGGCACTCAAATTGTGGAGAGCTCACAACTTAAACTTATTATTCCAGCAAAATCCTTGTTTGATTATGAGCAAATTAGACCGAAAATGAACCGAAAAACTCTCCAAAACATATAATACATAGGCTACAACTTATCAGGGGGTCTAACGAATAAATAAAGTGGAATTATAACAACTAGATCTAGATATGATGCACTGATTCAAGACAACCCTCTTGCTTGGTGTCATAGATTAGTATGGAAGGGACAAGGCCCCCTTAAATGTAGGTTGTTCCTTTCGTTGTTGTTGGAAGGAAAAACATTGACCTGGGATATTGTTGTTATGGAAGGATGGGTAGGTCTCGGATATTGTATTCTATGTTAGGTGAATGAGGAGCCTATTTCTCATTCATTTATTCATTGTCCTTTGGTTATTTATGATTGGAAGATGATTTTCTCTTGTTTTAACCTTGATGTCTAGTGCAATGGAATCTCAATTGAAAAGTGTTTCTAGACTTGAAATCAAAGGTTTATTTCATCTCCCCTTAAATTCCTTCTAATTTTTGTATCGTGGGGAATTTGGCTAGGGCAAAATGGTTATTTATTTGAATGTTGTGGTTTTCTCTAAAGTTATTGCACACAATGCAATATCATCTTATCTTGATCAAGTGAAATCGCTAAAAGGAAAAAATATTAGCCTAATCAAAGGTGTGGAGCTACCAACTAGTATAGACATGACAGAGATGAGAGCAGAGCAGCATGTGGCATCGGGCTTGGTGGTGGGGTTCAAATAAGGGGCACAAGCGTTGAGGGACGATATGCACGACATATTGTCTGTGTCTACACACCCTACCAACATCAAGATTGACAGCAAAACCAGAGGTCGAGTCCAGGCAGAGCGATCCAAGCACATATCAGCTGGATTGCTGGCGGTGCGTCCGTCCTGCTTCCTCATTAACCGTTCAGTTTCGCTTCCTCATTAATGGTTGAGTTGGATCAGTGTTGGATCATGGATCAACGATCACACTTCATTCAATCGTCTAACGCCACAAATCCACGGTCAACAATAAGACACCGTAGCGGCTGGAGCAATTCATTTCAAAGGGAAACGCTTTACGGCATAAAAACCTTACGGCGTAATTAACATTTTTTTTAATAATTTAATTAGGAAATGTAAATCAATAAAAATGTGACTATTTATATATATTTATATATGAAAATTACATGAACCAAAATTTACACGATCCTGGAAATAACATCCACCATATACCAATGTATAAAATCCCAGTTCTATTTTTCGGTCCAATAAACTAGTTATTAAAAGCAAAACAAAATGTCACTTCGATTCGAATTTCATAATCTACTTTATGTGGCAGCCGCCAACCGTTTTGAACTTACAATGCACATATCATTATTGGGCCTACAAACATAGTGTAGTTTGTGATTGTGTGATATCACTTGAGATGAAGAAATTTACGAAATCCTTAGAAATCAACTATCTCTCTCGAGATCAAACAGAAAATGAAGCGAATCTGTGGATACCGAGCAGTCTTCTACCTACTCGCCGGATTTGAGGATGCAACACGGGACTCTGAAATGAATTTAATCAGCAGCCTAGGCTAGGCTGGTTTCGGACGAAAGTCATTACATTAGTTTAGATTCATTTCACACAGGATTTATTGTAGTTCAGGAGATCAAATCTTTGGAACTACACATTCGAGATTTTAATATGGTAATCTTTTTATTAAAAATATATTTAAGATTTATTCACATTTAATTATATGATAAAGAAATTACTAAATACATAAGATAATTTATTATTGTGAGAACTTTGACATATTTACGCATAGAAATGATACGACTGTTAAAACCAGAATTTATAAAAACAATAGAGAAAACCTGGATAATTAAGTCTTATGTCCCCTTGTCAATTACAATGGCGCTTCGTTTTAAATTATAGAGAATTCCAGAGCTTTTGAAGAGTTTTCCCGAATTTTGATACTGGGAAATCAAAGAGCAAAATATGTTCATTTTTTGGTCAAGTTTGCGTTAGGTTTGGGGTCGGTGATTTCGCTAGGATGTGTAAAAGGTAGGCTGACCAACCCTTAGGTTAATAACTATCATATCAGTGGAAAAATTGGTATTTGATTTGGAAGCGATTCTATCACATATTATGTATGCAGTTCCTGTGATAACAAGAGGGACATGTGTTGCCCAGATGGGGCTTCGATTTGAGATCGAGACGATCGTTATGGAAACGCATTATATATCTAATATACAAGTTTTGGTACATCAGACATTCGAAGTATGTAGCGTATTTGGTTTTTAAAGTGTGGTTTATCATATTATATTGGTCATTAATGTAAGATACCCATGGTCATTTGGCATCACTGGAAACTGTATCACTCAAGTATTTGACTGCAGTAATGAAAACTAACATGAAAAATACAAATAGTCTCCTTATGTAATGTGAATGGAATAGCTAGGTTAAAGTAGGTTTAGATCTGAGATATTTGCCGAGTGAGACTTGTGTACCTATTGGAGAAATAAAAGGGTGCCAGGGGCAACTCTTCAGGCATGGAAAGCAAGTTGACAAACAGTTTCAGGGAGGAGCGTGCGTGCCAAAATATCTTGTGTGTACCGTACACCTGCCTTCACCATTCCTATGGGTAATGGGGAGCGTGGGTATATGATGTCACATGGTGTAAGAAAGTATATCTCCTCCATGCTCAGTGAGTAAGGATTTTGGAGGATAGGGAATGGTTTTCTAGTTGCGTTGAAAACTTACTGAAAATCTTTACACAGTTTTAAGCCGGAAAGGTTTTCTTTCTATTTGAAAACTTGAAGTAGTTGCTCTGAATCATGACATAATTTGTCCCTAATGTTTTGCAGTTTATATTCCAGCTCTATGTATCACTTTTGCTTACGGGTGCTGAAGAATTTTAATGAAATGATTGTATCGTGTTAGTAATCTTAAACTTCTGATGATGTACAAAACTACAAATGGTTTCACATTCTCAAACGCTCAGCACTTCTAATGAATGAAAGATGTTTAGTAGATAAATAATTTTCCCACATCCAAGAGGAAGGGGAATTTTTTTTTGGCGCATTCAAAAAGCAATGGATTGAAATTCCCTCGAAGCGGATAAAATTATTTATTACGACATCAAAAATTAAAATAAAAAATGGTTAAATTATTTGCACGAAGATGTAAGAAAATTATTAATGATAAGTTTTGCCAGTAGACGAACCACCTGCAGTCGCTGTTGCGCAGATCATAGATCCATAGGAAAGAAGGTGGCATGAGATGAAAAATGACAATAAAATAATTGCAGGAAGACAACATGAGAAGAAATATGAAAAGAAATGCAAGAAATAGGGCAAGGGAGAAGACTTACTTTTGCTGCTTTGGCTGGCGCTAACATTCTTGCCACACTCGACAGGCAGCTTCATGGCTTGGGTAACATTGAAGCCTAGCTGCTTAACGGCGTCACTGTTGAGAATATTACAGAGGCATTGAGAGTCCTTGTTGATGACAGAGATGAGAGCACAGCAGCATGTGGCATCGGGCTTGGTGGTGGCGTTCAAATAAGGGGCACAAGCGCTGAGGGACGATATGCATGACTTATTGTCTGTGTCTACACACCCTACCAACATCAAGATTGACAGCAAAACCAGAGGTCGAGTCTAGGCAGAGCGATCCAAGCACATATCAGCTACGAAACGAATGGCTTGTTGGCGGTGTGTCCGTCCTGCTTCCTCATTAACTGTTCAGTTTCGCTTCCTCATTAATGGTTGAGTTGGATCAGTGTTGGATCATGGATCAACGATCACACTTCATTCAATCGTCTAACACCACAAATCCATGGTCAACAATAGGACACCTCAGCGGCTAAGGCAATTCATTTCAAAGGGAAACGCCTTAGGACGTAATAAATTTAATAACATTGAATTTTAAAAAAATAATAATGAAAATAATTAGTTAATCTAACTTAATTTATTGTATTAACTTTTTGTGTGTAGAATAAATGATGTTGGGGTGTATTGTTAGGGTTTTCCATGTTATGGAAGTCACTATATCGAAACGTTAAGGGTAAAAATCTGATCTTTTTGAGGGTTTGTGTGATCGAGGCATAGTGCTATTGCCAGGTGATATTAATGGCTTAGATTCCCCTCTGTCGCAGTTTCTCATGGAAAACGTTAAGTGTGTAGTCATCTTAAGACTTACACAACTTAGCAAACAAGAAAATTAATTTATTATATTGTAATTCTTTTCATTCATAAATTTATATTTTTTATAATTATAATTTATCAATAGGTGTATATATTTCAATCTCTGGTGGATGTCAATCGCAGGAATTTCATTTTTTATTTATCAAGAGAGAGGATTGACTGTTGCTTGAATATTCTTTGTCTAATAACATGATGAACGGCTGTGATGAGAGGGATTGCAAAGATATGTGGAAACGTGGCGATGAAGGATCGAAGTGTCATATGAAACTAAAAGGCGGGCATGGTCACTATCATGGCATGTCAAGGGCGAACGCCACGATACTAATTGAAACATTTCAATATATAAGAGAAGAACAACATTTTAAATATCAAAGAGAATAATGGTTTCTGGTGTTTCTTAGCTTAGTTTGGTTCTGTATTGCTTGACTAGTTGGGTATTCTTTGTTTCTGATTATTTGGATTTGCAATTCAAGTGGAGGGAAATAATTTTTCCAAAATAGTATGTGTGTTTGCATCATATATCATGGCGAGATATATGGAAAAAGAGCAGGAAACTATGTGAAGACATACAGCAAAATGAGCGGTAAGATGTTTGTGGTTGTTCGATATCTATATGCAACATTTTTTTTTGGTTTTATTAAAATAAAAACTTTTTCGATTGCAATAAGATGGATAGAGGATGTGGGGTTGTCCTTCGCATTATATTGATATCATAAAAATGTTCTCAAAATTGGTAGACATGTGAATTCTATATGTAATCATTCCAGTGTTATGCTTGCAGTGTTTGGATGTAAAAACATGCCAAAAATCTTGTGGAATTTCTAGTGAATCTAATGATGGAAATTTGGGGCATTATGTCAGCTACCGAGTAAGAGATCGCATTCTCTGTATGTATTGATAATAGAATTTATTTATGAATTGTTTACAAGATTTAGATTTTCTTCACATCTAATGTCCTATAAAAAGAAATAAAAATAATTTAGGTTTGTTAAATGAATATGGACTTCGATACTGCTATTCTTTAGGATATTTCATGCTAAATTGAAATCACCAGTGACAACGTGAAATTTAAGTTCTTTCTTTATAATCAAATAGAAGTTTCAGAGAAACAATGTAAAGAGGGTACGAAGAAGATATTACAAAATAGAAATCAAAAAGGAGAAAAGTAAGAAAATTTGTTAAAACTTTGTGGATGAGCAACAATATATGTGCATGGAGGTTAGGTCAAATGAAGGGACATCACGGAAGGTTTAATTGAAATACAGGCAATTGCAAGTTGTGACTTATTTTATAAAGAAATAAAAGAAAAATACAAGAAAGATATTGTTGGGATGACAATAGATAATAATAAAAAATATTTTAATTGTAGTCAAAGCTGAAGTTAGTCAGGTAGTCGAAAGGTGGGATGGTAATGCATACAAGTTAGTTTCACTTATGACCTTGATGTCGACCTACAAGGTGTTGCATGTAGGGTAGATGTCGGGAGTGGGAAGTTCAAGCAAAATGAAAGTAAGAGAAAGTGATTGCTGGCACAGAAATTGATAAAATATAATATTGTATTGGTGTTCAGAGTTGAAGTCAGTCAGGTAGTCAGAAGGTGAGATGATGTTGCATAGAAGTTAGTTGGAAGTGGGACCCCAACCCTGACTTATAATGTAGACGTCATACTCCCAAATTGTAATTTATTTTAATTTTTTTATATTTTTTTTCTCAGTTGGTCTACTCCTATTATTATACAAAAATTGTTACAGCGAGGCAATAGCCTCAAATATTCTTACCATGAAGTTGGCATTTAACAAAGTAATTCTTGTCATCCTGACTATGGAGCCAGCGATAGACTTACATCAGAGTGTTTGACTTTCAGGAACATTAACCATTCCAAAAAAAACTCCAAAACTAACCATGCAGCGAACCATTACGAAGTTAAACTTTGCGGACTCCAGCATAAACATAACAATAATGGACACCAACATAAACAGAACAATAACAGACTCCATCAAGTGGAGTTGACAAAGACCTGAAATAGGCACTGACACAATAAATTGAAAGGGAGGCGAACTCCTTCTTCGGTTACAGAACAAAAACTGAGGTGATGGCTGGTTCATTCGTTGACTGAGGTAGACATCTGTTCCTCAACTATCTTGCACCCAAATTGATCTGAGTCACTTGAGTCTGACGGATGGACCGCTTCTCTTACCAGCGCACTCAGACCTGTATCGGCTTCAGGATTCACAGCGAACAGGCCTCTTGTGACTTGGTGCTGGTCGACATTAGGATTGGCCCGCCTCTGCTCTGCCAGAGCCCCAAGATGAGCCACATTCTCACATTTTTCAATCGTGACCGACACTATGAAGGAGGAGTTCGCCAGGGAGCACAGAATGCGGAAACATGCAGTGGGATGTGCACTACGCTCATAGACTTCATTCCTAGCACACCCTCTTCCTCTGCCCCTGCCACTTCTGGTAGCCGGGTAATTAGCACGACCAAACTCCAGCGCATCCGAGGATGGGTCTGAGGTGGTGGAGGAGTGCTAATGGGTGGCATGACCTCAGGAGTTGCCTTGCCTACTCACCATTCTGAGTCTTTCGCGTGGCATAGTGATGTATCGGGAAGTGACACAGAGGGGCGACTGCACTGAGGGGTGGATACACAAAGGGGCGAATGCATAGAGGGGCGAATACACTGGATGGTAGATGCACAGAGGCAGGTGACTGAAGAAGGGATACGCAGAGAGAGGCAGAAATAGAGACCAGATGAAGCTGTGAACCCCTGGAGCCAGAGACGAGCGGAAGAGACAAGCTAATAGAGATAGGCTAACAGAGAAGCTCAGAGAGTCGCCCAAAGAAACAACCCTTATGGAGCTGAAGGCCTGGAGCAAAACTGCGGGAGTGACGAACAACCTGACCACCATCGCGCTATGAACTGGGAGCCTGAGGGGTATCGTAAATGTCTCATTTAATGGAGGTGTGCGAGGCCAGCTCGCCTTCCCACAGCCATAAAAAATGGCGCAATTGGGCTACCACCTGCCCAATTGACGCACCGCCATCGTACCTTGTCTCATGTCAAACACCCGCAGCCGGGATTAATTTTTTTATATTGGTAATGTTATTTTCGAAAGATTGATAGTTGAAAATATGTTTTAAAAGAAAAATGATTGTTTTTCAAGAATTCAATTTTTTTTAAATTGCCTTAATATAATGTTATTTTTTTAAATGATTTTTTAACAAATGTTTGCAAAAGATATTTTTTAGTATGTTTAATATGATAATTTGCATGTTTAATAAGATGAAATTAAAAGAAACCGATTGTTGGCATGAAAATCTATAAAAATAATATTTTATTGTTACTCGGAGTTGAAGATAGTCAGTTAATCAAAAGTCGAGATGGTGTTGCATAGAAGTTATTTGGAGGGAGATGCCTACCCCAACGTACAACGTAATCGGCATACTCCCATAATTTATTTTTTTCGATAATGTTATTTTCCAAGGATTGTTAGTTGAAATGATGTTTTAAAAGAAAAAATGATATTTTTTTCAAGGATGCAAATGTTTTTGAAATTGTCTTCAAATAATGTTATTTAAAAAAAGTGTCTTTTATTTTTTTTTTTTAATGTTTGAGAAGAATTTTTTAATATGATAATTTGCATGTTTAAAAAAAGGAGTATTTTTAAGGATTTTATCATTTTCAATGTAACATATAATATTTGGTTTGGTTTCAGGAAAGTTGTTGATTTTCTGATGGATCCAACTATTCGTAACTATTTGCCATTTGAGATTCTTGAGCTTATATCTCATTGGCTTCCTTTATCAATGTTAATAAAATTTCAGCTAGTTTTTAAAGAATGGAGCATTCTATTGGAAAAGACCATTTTTCTCACTTTTTACAGTTGATGTGCTGAAAGAGAATTTAGATTTATTTCTTTGTTAATTGGTATCAAGGATAGTTGCTTTGTTGTATCCTACCTTAATGACAAAGGACAAATATCTCCGCTAGTTTTTCCTTTTTCTGCACTCTGGATACAGAATTAAAAGCACAGTTTGATCAATGATTTTTTTCACTGCACCTAGAATCTATTTTCATTCTAAGAAATATTTCATAGTAAACCCTTTTACAAAGACCTTTAAAAATATTGAAAGTGTTACTATTGGACATTGGGGATTCTTCTCTTTGTTGGAGAAATTTATTCCATGGAAATATAATTTTGTTATCCTAAAACATGTGTGCCAAAACATGGAATCACATTTTTTTATTTGAATGAGTGTAGACATAGTTTGGAGAAGGACGAGACCTCCTTTTGGTGGTGTAACACCCCCAAAGGAAACTATATTTAACAAAGGAAATTTTTTGTAGTTATATTTAGAAAAATATTGTGATGATTACCCTTCCTACAACTACATTATCTATTAGTTGGATTTTATAAGAAACCAGTGGGGTTTTTCATTTGTTCCTATCCCTAACATATGATGTATGTAATTATCATTATATGGGGACTAGTGGATTTGTGTCATAAACAATGGTTCAAAATGTTCTTGCTCACTTGAAGAGATAGAAAAGTTTTAATTTTTCCAAGCTTCAATTGGACAAAGCTTAGAATATTTTGAAGATGACTGGGAGTTCAGTTGGAGATTACTTCATACTATCTCAATGGATATAAATAGTAAATTCCTAGGTTACATACCTTTTCATGTAGTTGAAGGGAAAGTATGTATGTTGGGTTCTATGGAAGTGCAACTAAGGCTACATGATATGGTGTCTGGATTATGCACAACGAAAATTGGCAATGGGGTCTACCTCTCAAAAAGATCTAGGTTCCATGTGTAGTCGATTGAAGGTTTCAATGATGTTATTGAAAATGGAAATGTTTTCTGACTTTATCCAAATATAAATTCTATCGATGATATACCACTACTTCCTATGGCTAACCTGAT